>ONZH01003144.1:0-31431 GCA_900303285.1 Rhinella marina
CAACCTGCAGCATCGACTATATTGTGCCGGTTTCATGCAGCTCTCGTCCCATAGAAGTGAATGGGGCTTGCAAGAAAAATGGACGGCATCTGGATACGCATACATATCTAATCCTATAATGTGTGTTACTGTCTGCTGAGCTATGTATCTAATCCTTTCGTGTGATACTCTCTATGAGCTGTGTATCTAATCTTATCATGTGTGATACTGCATCCACTTCTGGCTTTGGCTGAAAATCAGCTGTGTTTAGCCCTGGTATGTGAACATTCAGTATTACCACTTCTCACAACTTTCCTATTATCTAAGTGTCCAGGCCTCATATTTACTGCTTATGTCAACGTTCCAGTCTCCAGTTTTTTTTTTTGTAAACCTTATGCGGAACTATTCATTTCAATGGGTCCGCAAAAAAAGCGGAAGTTACTCCATGTGCATTCCATTTCCGTATTTTCGAATGTCTGTTCCGCAAAAATATAGAACATGTTCTATTATTGTCCACATTACAGACAATGATAGGCCTGTTCTATTAGGGGCCAGCTGTTCCATTCTTCAAAATACCGTATTTTTGGCGGATCCGTTTTTGCGGACCACAAAATACATACGGTCATGTGCATGAGCCCTAAATGTAAAGCTTTAGTTCTTCTGAGACATTGGTCTTTATCCAAAATGCAAACTACCTAAATGCACAAAATCAAATGATACCAGAATTGTAACATTGCAAACAATGTTTCTGCTTCTCACAACTAACACCCGGATTTTCCTGCACTACCTAAAACACCCTAAAACCCCTGCGTCCAGCAAGAAACTTCTTATCTCTCCCTCCATCTGACCTCTTGCTCAGATCTGTTCCTTAAAGGGGTTGTCTCACCTTGTACATTGCTATATATGTTAAAGCTAACACTGTAATTAACAACTTACCAATGTACTTCTGTTTTCTATATTGCCTCTTCTCCAAGCTGTGTGTCATTTTACACTCCTTTATAGACTGCTCGTTTTCAGGGGTTACGGCCACCACTGCAATTCAGTAGTGGTGGCCGCGTCTGCTCACTACACACAGAGCGGGAGCTTTGATGGCCGGGATGAGGGAGCACGTCTAGCCGCGCATGTGCAGTAGCTCCCCTCCTGTCCACCTCATAGATACTGTGTTGAACAGCTCCCAGCAGTGACAGAAGCCTCGGAGCTGTTCAACACATGAAAAAGCACGTAAAATTGTGCAGGGGGGACATGTCCAGGATAAAAGGCTGTCATCTAGTGATATATGACAGCCTGGGTTACTAGGAGCCGTCATCTGCTGATAACTGCCGTTCAGGGATCTCCGTGTCTAGCTTTTTTTTTTTTTGTGCTCTTCACTATGTTTCATAACAGTGTTATCTATATACTGTATGCAAATATAAAAATAACACTGGCATTTGAGAGCACATTTCTGAAGCTTGAGCAGCCCGGACAGAGGCAAGAGGTAGGATTACAGTTTCCCAGCACCACTTACCTCTGCCATCAATCAAGGCAAGAGTAAATGCCCCCTGCAACTCTGATCAGTGGGGCTTGTGAACATCATGAGAGAGCAGAAAGGAGGAGGTGAGACAACCCCTTTACCATAAAACCTTCCTCTCTAGAGGGAATTTTAAGAATGATAGAGAAAGGAAAACTTGGGAATTTAAAATGAGCCACTGTTTAACAAAATTCCCACTTTCCTCAGTTCCACTCCTAATCCTTAGAATTAGATACCCAGATCAGCAGACAGTATCACACGGGATAGGATTAGATACACAACTCAGCAGACAGTACCACACATGCTGTTTGGATCCGGATTTAGTTTTCCTTTATTCTCATGTGTTTGACTTTCGCACACTTAATATTCTCTATAGATCTCACCAAATTTAGCTAGGTCTGCTGATAAATATCTCATATCTGAGGCCAGCTTCTCTTTTCTGTAAACAGAAGAAAAAGCAGCTTGAGCTATAAGCTAAATATGGAGCACTCACCACCCAGTGGTTGTGATGTGTGTTACCGTTATTTAGAGTTTAGTTACAGTCTCGATATATTATGTTGTTTGGCTGTCAGGACAAAATTGACACCACTTCCAGTTTGTTAGATCAGGTAAGAGTGGACGTATCTGTACAATGGTCTTTTCCATCGTAAGTTAAAACTAGACTCAACATACAATACAGTATCTCAGACTCAGACCAACCAATCAAGGGAACTTGACTAGTTAGCAGTTGTTCCTGACTGTTATATGTAAGGACTTGTTCTATCTGTCCTAGTTATCTGCTTATTTTTCTTAAATCTTCATTTTCTCTCATGTTGGATGACATTTTGGGGGTTTGGAACTGATTACTCAACTTACAATGGTTTCAACATACAATGGTCATCCTGGAACCAATTAATATTGTAACTTGATGGACCACTGTAGAGAAAACCCCCTACCTTCCCATGGCCTAAATATTCCTGTGTCTCAACTCACTCCATGAACTCCACCCTTTGACTACCCAAATACCTTACAATGTGCTGGCCAAGACACTGTTGTTTATCTGCTTTTCTGCCAGGTTTACTATGTGTCCTTCCTGTGCTGAGGCCCTCTGAAATGCCAGCATGGGACACAAGGACCAGATAACCTATGGTAATATAGGCAGGTCAATGGGTGAATATCACTGAATAATATCAGTATATATCATGTCCAATTACCAGGTATTATTTTATGTGTTTGTAGAAAAAAATCCAGCAATTGGTGTAAAATCCAAATATCTTTTATTTCAACATCCAGACAATAATGGTGTGGAGACAAAGACTCGGTGGCTCCAGTTTACGCATTTCAGACGTTTACACGTCCTTAGTCATAACATTATTTTATGTGGCCATAGAAGTGAGTGTTTGTTTGGGAGCCAGATTCTCCTGTAACAGTTTTCTCCCAGTCCTTCCACCATTAGGTTTTTTTCTTCAGAAGTAATACTATTTATTTCAGATTGAGTTGGTAGATGCAACACTTCAGAAGGAAATTAAGGTCAAAACATTTTGATGTTATGGGGATCCTTCATGCAAATATTACCAGCTGCAATCTTGCAAAAATTACAAGTCTGCTTCCAATATACCACATGGTATCTGGAACAATCTATATGTCATGATTCATTGTAATAGTAACTAATATATAGGTAAGGTCAAGTTTGGTGTCTCACATCTTATATTGGCTAATTGGGAGAGGACTCCTGCATCTTGTTTTCCCTTCCTCCGTTCAATCCCTCCCCTCTTTCTTCCCTTAATACCTGAATCATGATGTTTAGTAATTGTGCCTACAGTTCTATTTGCATATAATATGTTCTTTTCCACAGCGTATCACATGAACTATATCTTGTTTATAGCTATTTCCATTGTGAACTCATAATGATTTGATTATCTCATGTTAGATAATAGAAATATGTGTACCTGATAAATCAATTCCTTATAATTGTACTAAATGATTTATCTTCACTGAGTTAATTTTCCCCTTCCTTTCTATTCCTTTCCCTGATTTAAGAATATTAAGAATAGAGTTAAATATTTAGTAAAGTCATTAAAAAATGGAAGAATTGCATGCATTTGTATGCCATGCTAACCATACCAAGACTGCTACTTGTTAAAGAGACAAAGCCTCATCTAGAGTGGGAGGTTTGACTGGATGCTGTGCTTTATTGAGCTTATGTTTAGTTAACAAGCCGATGTTTATTTTGCGTTATATGCTGCAAAAAGCCTTTGAACAATACTGCTGTGATGCGCTATTTATGGACTGAATAAAAGTTTGTCCTTTTAACTCTCAAGTCACTTAAGCAAATTGCATTTATCATATAGAGAAAGTGAATACAAGCCACTTACTAATGTATTGTTATTATCCATATTGTCTCCTTTGTTAGTTGGATTAATTCTTTTATCACATTATAGACTTCTCATTTCCATGGTTACAACCACCCTGTAATCCATCAGTGGTGCTTGTGCTTGCACACTACAGGAAAAAGTGCCAGCCTCTCTGGTGGCCGGGCCGTGGGAGCTTAAATAGGCTGGTGTTTTTTCCTATAGTACGCAAACTTAGCCGGCGCTGATGGATTGCAGGGTGGTCATACCTATGGAAGCGAGCAGTGTATAATGTGATTGAAAAATAAATCCAGCCAGCAAAGGAAGCAAGATGGATAACAACAATACATGTATTAACTTTCTTCTAATATATAAAGCTGAGTGTATGTATGTATGTGTGTATGTCCGCTAAAGGAATCTGCATCTTCGCAGCTACAATCACAAAGGTCTCAGCTCTCCAGGAAGTACCGTTCCTGAGATATTCCCTTATCAGTCAATAGAAGCTCACAGGCAGTTAGTCTCCACACACACTGTTTCATACCAGGTTTCCATAACAACCCAGCCATTTTCCTTCCCTGCTGTAGGTCTGCTTTAAAGGGGCAGAGTGCTGTGGATGACACTGTTAAAGGGGTATTCCGGTTACCATAAATATAACTTATGTTTTAGACTAACTCATCATCAATCATTACCTAATATAATGTAAATTTCACATATTTACTGTTCAGTAGTAATAAAAGATGTTTTCTTCCACTGTTGTCCCATTGTGTTTCCTCATAAATTACCATGGCATCGACCTGTAATTCAGACCACCCTTTAAAGAAGGACTTTAAAGCCCCACCCTCAAGTCCTGCTAAGCCACGCCCCAAGTCTGTCAGGTCAAGCCCCCTTCCACTCCGCGGCCGACGGGGATTGCAAAAATGAAGGTAAAAATCAACTTCTGTCAGCTGCAGGGGTGGGAGAAGGGTGACCTTCTCCCTGCAGCTCATGCTCAGACTGCACAGTGCTGCTGTCTTAGAGTGAGCTGTTTAAAAGGACATCCCTGTGTCCATCCAGGCCCTGCGCCGGACGGAGGACAGGGAGTCTGAAAGACTGACTGTCTGACCTAAAACCGGACCTCTGGCCACCCTAGGGGCAGGCTGATGTTAGGGTGGCCAGATGTTCGGTTTTAGGTTGGACAGTCCGGTTTTCTGGCTCCCTGTCTGGCGCAGTGCCTGGGCAGACACAAGGATGTCCACCCTTTCAGAAGCTCACGCTCAGACAGCTTCTCCTTTTTGTCTTCACGGAGCCAGGGGCGTGGCCTCATGTTTAGGGGTGTGGCTTCATGGGGACCGGGGGAGTGGCTTCACGTTTGAGGGCATGGCCGGTGAGGTCTGGCTTTCTGGCGTGGAGACAGTGGCCACCCTAGCTGCTATGGAGGTCACAGTTGAAGGGGAGGGCGTTGTGGATGTTACTGGTAAGGGGCAGGCTGCTGTGGAGGTCACTGTTAAAGGGGCGGGCACTGTAGAGGTCACTCTTGATATCTTTTAACGACACACACACAAACATTAAATGAAATAGATGAAATATACCCGGGCGAAGCTGGGTCCTTAAGCATATTGCATATATTATGTAACTAGCAGGAGTGCCACAACCCCTTTAAACCAATCTACCTCTTTGCTGCCTTTTGAGGATATGTCCATTACTTAAGCCAACTTCAGTGTATGCATGACTATGAGGATGCCAACATTTAAAGGTATTGATTTAATAGTTGTATATTTAGATGAAATGAAATTATTTTGTTTTAAATATTTATATCAAATACAGATGTTATCAGGCTTGACAGGGAAGAACAATGTACAAAGGTGGCAAAGTTAGTTTTTTCTTGATTTATGCACAATATTATGGGCTTTAAGACTTTACATTTTACTTCATGAATATTGAATTAATAATGTTACTTATTTTTACATTAGGCATTTACATTCCTGAGTCTGACACTGAAGCTCCTGAAAAATACAGAGGCATAGGAATCCGCATTGAAGATGATGTTGTGATCACAGAACAGTCTCCCTTCATTTTGTCAGCTGAATGTCCCAAAGAAGTATATGAGATATGCCAAGTGTGTTTGCAAGGTCACTGATGTAGCGTATACTGTATAAAATGTGTGTGAATTTTCTTAATGCAGAAGTGCCTCATTTAAGAAGCTACATTTCTGCTTGCTAGTAAATAATACAAGCAAATATTAAGTTGTACAAGACATGTCATTCAATAAACGTTTATTTTCCCCTTTAATCTGATAAATTCTAACCAAACAAAACTCTAATGTGTCTCTATCATTGACTGTACCCCCTGACCTGCAGTTGCAGCTGTGCGTTTATATTTGAAGCAGGTGGCTTTTGCCTAATTCAGGTGGCTGTAATGTGGGCACATTCTTGCTTCCATGTTACAGCTTCAAATCCCGGTCCAACTGTGAGTTTAATAATCTGACACTACAGCAACATAGATCTCTATGATGCTATCTGTTTGAGTTATTACACTCAAGCTGGAATTAACAACGGGGCATTCACACGCAGTGTCAGACTGGGGTCCCTTGACTTCTGGGGGCCCACCTTAATTTCTAGTTCATTGTTAGGTCTTTATGGCACAGAAATTTCTTTTCACAGCATTCTAAGACACAACCAGTGTAGCTGAGTGAGGGTTTGTCATTTTTTTCCACCATTTTGAGGTTCATATATGTTATTGATTGTCTTTGATTAGGGTAATATTGCTAAAAAAGAGTACATCCACCATCATTTGTAATATCATGCAACATATCCATATGATGTATACACTACATTATATTATCTCAAGCTGCTACTCAGGCTAACATAACTAAGCTAAGCAATAACATACGCTAAGATATGGTAACAGAAATAAGCTTTAAACATGGAAATGGCAGAAGAACCAAGGGGCACATTTATTAAGCGTTTTAGACGACGGTCTTAAGGCCCTGCGCTGGCGGTGGATCTGGCGAAGTTATGAAGAGGCAACGTCCTCTACATAACTTCGGTGGATCCAACGCCACTTCTAAATGTAACAAGGCTCCCTTGCTGTCTTACATTTAGACCATTTTCTGTGCCTAAACCAGGTGTAGAAAATGGTAAATGAGACGGGTCTCCTGGCCCATCCCACTTTTTTAGACCTTGCGTGAGTGGGGAAAAGTAGCAGATTGCGTTGCAAAGGAAAATAGTAATATAGTAACATAGTTTATAAGGCCGAAAAAAGACATCTGTCCATCCAGTTCGGCCTGTTTTCCTATAAGTTGATCCAGAGGAAGGCAAAAAACCCCTGTGAGGTAGAAGCCAATTTTCCCCACTTCAGGGGAAAAAATTCCTTCCCGACTCCAATCAGGCAATCAGAATTACTCCCTGGATCAACGACCCCTCTCTAGTAACTATAACCTGTAATATTATTACCCTCCAAAAATACATCCAGGCCTCTCTTGAACTCTTTTAGTAAACTTACCATCACCACCTCCTCAGGCAGAGAGTTCCATAGTCTCACTGCTCTTACCATAAAGAATCCTCTTCTATGTTTGTGTACAAACCTTCTTTCCTCCAGACGCAGAGGATGGCCCCTCGTCACAGTCACAGTCCTGGGGATAAATAGATCATGGGAGAGATCTCTGTACTGACCTCTGATATATTTATACATAGTTATTAGATCTCCCCTCAGTCGTCTTTTTTTCTAAAGTGAATAAGCTTAATTTTGATAATCTTTCTGGGTACTGTAGTCCACCCATTCCAGTTATTACTTTAGTTGCCCTCCTCTGAACCCTCTCCAGCTCTGCTATGTCTGCCTTGTTCACAGGAGCCCAGAACTGTACACAGTACTCTATGTGTGGTCTGACTAGTGATTTGTAAAGTGGCAGGACTATGTTCTCATCACGGGCATCTATGCCTCTTTTGATGCAACCCATTATCTTATTGGCCTTGGCAGCAGCTGTCTGACACTGGTTTCTGCAGCTTAGTTTGCTGTTCACTAAAATTCCTAGTTACAGTGACCCAATCTGAGTATGTACCATTAATAACCACCCTCTGTTTTCTATCACTGAGCCAGTTACTTACCCACATACAGACATTTTCTCCCAGGCCAAGCATTCTCATTTTATATACTAACCTTTTATGTGGTACAGTGTCAAATGCTTTGGAGAAGTCCAGATATACGACATCCATTGATTCGCTGTGGTCCAGTCTAGAACTTACCTCCTCATAGAAACTGATTAAATTGGTTTGACATGACCGATCCCTCATGAAGCCATGCTGATATGGAGTAATTTGCTTATTTTCATTTAGGTACTCCAAGATAGCATCTCTTAGAAAACCCTCTTACCGGCCTATAGTTCCCGGGCTCTGTTTTTGGACCCTTTTTGAATATTGGCACCACATTTGCTATGCGCCAATCCTGTGGAACACTCCCTGTCAGTATAGAGTCCTTAAATATCAGAAATAAGGGTCAGGCAATGACATTACTTAATTCTCTTAGGATACGGGGGTGTATGCCATCCGGTCCTGGCGATTTGTCTATTTTAATCTTTTTAAGACGCAGCTCTACTTCTTCCTGGGTCAGACAGGGCACTTTTAATGGGGAATTTACTTTTATATTCTGCATTTCATCTGACAGTTTATTTTCCTCAGTGAATACAGTGGAGAAAAAGATATTTAGTAGCTTTTTTTCTCCTCATCGCTCTCTGCAACTCCCCCCTCATTACTCTGCAAGGGGCCGACACCTTCAGGTTTATACTTTTTACCATTTATATAATTAAAGAACATTTTAGGGTTAGTTTTACTCTCTTTGACAATTAATCTCTCGGTCTCTAGTTTGGCTGTTTTTTATTTGTCTTTTACATATTCTATTTTTTTCCTTATAGTTTTTCAATGCTTCCTCGCTCCCCTCCTGTTTTAGTGATTTAAATGCTTTCTGTTTGTCATTTATTGCTTTCTTTACAGTTCTGTTTATCCACATTGGTTTTTTCTTGTTCCTTAACCTTTTATTCCCATAAGGTATGTACCTCTCACAATTCGATATTAGGAATATCCCATTTTGTGGCTGTATTTTTATTTTTGAGGACTTTGTCCCAGTTAGTTAGGCCTATGGCCTCTCTTAGTTGGCTAAATTTAGCTTTTTTGAAGATTGGTATTTTTGTTTCTCCCTGAAGAAACGCTCTTTTGAATGACAGTTGGAAGGTTATTATATTATGGTCACTATTTCCCAGGTGTCCCCCAACCTGCACATCTGTTGTTCTGTCAGGTCTATTGGTTAATACTAGGTCCAGTATGGCCGTCCTTCTAGTCGGGTCCTGAACCAGTTGGGAAAGGTAATTGTCTTTGGTTATTTCCAAGAACCTGTTTCCTTTATGAGATATACAGGTTTCAGTTTTCCAGTCTATATCTGGGTAGTTGAAATCCCCCATAATAACGACCTCATTATGTTTTGCCGCCTCGTCTATTTAGTTTAGAAGTAGATTTTCTATGGGCTCTGGTATACTAGGTGGTTTATAATAAACTCCTATTAGTATTTTATTATTGTTTTTGGCTCCATTTATTTCTACCCACATTGACTCCACATGTTCATGTCTCTCACTTATATCTTCCCGCAGTGTGGGCTTTAGACAGGACTTTACATAAAGGCAGACGCCTCCCCCTCTCCAGTTTTGGCGATCCTTTCTAAACAGACTGTAACCCTGTACGTTAACTGCCCAGTCATAGCCATCATCCAGCCATGTCTCAGTTATTCTCACTATGTCATAGTCCTCCTCACACATCACTAATTCCAGTTCACCAATTTTATTAGTCAGGCTTCTGGCATTAGTGTACATACACTTAAGAGGTCTATGTATATTTTTTACCCCCCTTTTTAAATTACTATTACCTGTGAAGTGAATATCCGGGGTTTTTGGGTTACTTTGGTTGATGTTTTGCCCAATATTCTCCCTACATTCCTCACTAATCCCAACCCCCACTAACCCCCCACTCTCCCCTCCTATGACCCACTCTCTATGTACACTATCTACCCCCTTATTAGTATTACCCCCCACCCTCCCCCCAGATCCTAGTTTAAAAGCTCCTCCAGCCGTCTAACCATTTTTTCCCCCAGGGCAGTTGCACCCTCCCCATTAAGGTGCAGCCTGTCCCTACAGTAGAGTCTGTAGCCGACAGAGAAGTCGGCCCAGATCTCCATGAACCCAAACCCTTCCTTCCTGCACCAGCCTCTGAGTCACTTATTTAACTCCCTAATCTCCCGTTGTCTGTCTCTCTAGTGACGGAGACAATGGAGGTGAAATTTCAAAATTTCACTTTTTTTGGTAAATTATTCATGTTGTTAATTTTTTTCTTGCAACACAGCAAGGATTAACAGCAAAATAAACCTGAATTTGGAAACACTTGGCTGTGAAAATGAAAAGTTTTATTTCTTCCAATAAAATGTTGTTTTCGCCCCAAATTTTTCATTTTCACAAGGGGTAACAGGAGAAAAAGCATGCCATAACTTATCCATTTTCTCCTGAATACGGAAACACCCCATATGTGGTGGTAAACTGCTGTGGGGGCACATGGCAGGATTCAGAACGGAAGGAGCGCTATATGGCTTTTGCAGAGCAGATTTTTATGGATTGGTTTACAGGTGCCATTGGTTTTTATTTTTTTTAAGTGATTGTCTTATGTGGGGACTCATTTTTGCGGGATGAGGTGACGTTTTCATTTTGTACAATTTTAGTTTAAATAAGACTTCTTGATTGGTGCTTGGTATTATACTTTTTGTGAGGAATGTTGAAAAAAATAGCTGATTTGGCATAGGTATTTTTTTTTTTTTAATTTACAGCATTAACCTGAGGGGGTATATCATGTGATATTTTTATAGAGCAGGTTCTTACAGACGCAGCGATACCCAATGTGTCTATTATTTTTATTTTTGTTAAAGGGTTTGTGTCATCATGGACAATGGGGGCATATTGCTAGGATATGCCCCATTGTCTTATAGGTGCAGGTCCCACCGCTGGGACCCGCACCTATATCCTGAACGGAGACCCGAAAGTGAAGGAGGGTGCACTGCGCATGCGAAGCCGCCCTCCTTTCATTTTCTATGGGCCCGGCGAAAATAGCCAAGCCCTGGCTCGGCTATTTCCATCGGCTCCATAGAAATGAATGGGAGCGGGGCCGCGCATGCGCAGTACGCTCCCATTCTTTTCTATGGGGATCCAGAACGGAGCCCTGCAAGGTGGTGGCTGGAGGACTCCGGTCCGGCCACCACCTTGCGGGGCTCCATTCTGGATATAGGTGTGGGTCCCAGCGGTGGGCATACCCTAGCAATATGCCACCATTCCTTGTCCATGATGAGACAACCCCTTTAAGTTTTACACAGTAAAAACCTTTTTGAACAGAATAAAATCTTATTTTTGTGTTGCCATTTTCTGAGAGCCATATTTTTTTTTATTTTTTGGCCGATTGTCTTAGGTAGGGTCTCATTTTTTTGTGGGATGAGATGATGGTTTGATTGGTACCATTTTGGGATAGATACGCCTTTTTTTATTGAAGTATACAAAACATACAAAAGGAATACAAAAAGCTGCATACAACAATATAATTAGCAAACAAGAAAAGGAAAGAAAAGTCAGTCATGACCTTTAAAAATAAGAGCTTTGTAAAAGGTTAAAGAACAATAAATGAAGAGGAAAAAAAGAGCATAATTCACAGGTGAGTGGTATTAATAAAATCTAGAAGCGACTATTAAAGCCTGCAGAAGGTTTTCCAAGGCAGCCAGATCCACAAGAAACTTTCATGCCTGCGTTCAATTCAAGAAGTGAGTTCTCCAAGACTACATAATTGTTTAAACATTCTTGGAGAGAAGGAAGAGACATATTTAGCCAATGTAAAGGTATTAACAATTTAGCTGCTAGGATAATGAAAGTAGCAAGTTTTGCTTTACTAGGCTGAAAAGTAGGCCTGTCAAGCCATAGGAGAACCAGGTTTGGAGACAAATAGGTTCAGGACAAACCCTATTAATAGTTTCTTCCACCTTCTCCGAAAATGGTCTGACTGCTTTACAAACAAAACTTTACAGATATGTAAAATCGTCCCGTAAGCAGATTTGCATCTCTAGCATGTATCATTGTCTAAAGCCCCTTTCATGTACAAATATGCAGGTGTTCTGTGCCATCTAGAAATCGTTTTATACAAGTTTTCTTGCATGCGAACACACTTAGAGAAGCCATCCTCCTCCCACTCTGCCAAAAATGTAGGAGCCACCACAGGATTCAGAGTTAACAATAATTTTGTATAGTTGTGACAGTGCTTTGGGGGCAGTAAATAAGAGAACAGTGCCTTCTCAAACGCCGTAACTTGTCTATTAAGGAATCGCTGACAAACTTGACAGAAGTGAGAGTATTGCAAAACATGTATCTGGGATCCTTCCAATTTCCGTGCCAAAGAGGCATGTGATGGTATCTGACCTCCATGAAGGAGAGTAGAGATTGGGCAAGGTCGTAGTTGTTCCCATAATGTCTTAGCATGTTGTGGAATCAGGGTACTCCCAGACAGGAAAGACAAATAACAAGCTGGTGTTTGAGGAGAAGGAAAAGGTGCAACAAATGCATTATTGTGTGTCCCATGCCAGGCTTTAATGAGACCCCGAATCAAAACATTAGTAATTCCAGATAGGATTTGCTCCCTCAGTTCAGACCACTAAAGGGACATCTGTACGCAACTGAGTCCATCTCTCTCCAACAAAGCAGATGAAGAGTTCCCCATGTTTTTATTTAACCAGCGTTGAAGTTGTATAGCCGTGTAATACAGTTTGATATCTGGTAATCCAATGCCACCTTTATGTGAGAGAGAGGAATCCGTAGCTCAATCTAGGGCGTGAGTTCTTCCAAATGAACTTAGAAAAAAGTCTTCCGATATTTTGAAAAAAGGTGGCAGACAAATGTATAGGTGCCACCTGCATTAGATATATGTTGTGAGATAATGTTTCGTTCCTATCCATGAAAGAAATGGGAGTGGATCCCTGGCAAGTTGTGCACTAATTTGATTTAGTAAAGGGTGGTAATTTAGGTCATAAACCTTGGTGAGGTCATTAGGTACCTTCAGACCCCAAAAAAAGTCAAAGAGGAGGTTTGCTAAGCAAATGGAGTGGATGCTTTCAGTAAAGCTACTCCCTCTGTACCCAAGGAAATGTTGAGAACCACTGACTTCCCAAGGTTTATTTCAAAATTGGACAAACGGCCAAAGTCCTGAAGCAAAGATAAAATATGGGGGAAAGC
Source organism: Rhinella marina (assembly GCA_900303285.1). Lineage (NCBI taxonomy): Eukaryota > Metazoa > Chordata > Amphibia > Anura > Bufonidae > Rhinella > Rhinella marina. Next base: position 13,088 of record ONZH01003144.1, read on the forward strand.
CTGAGTTGGGTTCATAATGAATACCAGTAAATCATCCGTATCTGCACTAATATAGGGATGTTGTCTTATTGCTTGTATCAAGGTTTCCATGCAAAGAACAAAGAGGCTGGGCGAAAGGGGGCATCCCTGTTGTGTGCCATTAGCTATCTTAAAAGCAGGTGATAAGAGATTATTAACGTTAACTCTAGCTGATGAAAAGGTATATAAAGAGAAAATGGCTTCAATAAAAGCCTCTGGAACACCAAATCTCAGCAACGTCTCCCTCATAAAGAGCCAATCTATCCTATCAAATGCAGAGAACGACCATGGGAATCTTGAAAGACCTGGCATAATGGATAGCATTCAATACCCTGTTAGCATTACCCTTACCCTCCCTGGAAGGAACAAACCCCGTATGCTCTTTATGTATCAAGGATGGTAAGAACAGCTGCAAACTGTGAGCCAGGATTTTGGCCCAGAGTTTGACATCGCAGTTACAGAGAGATATGGGAGGTAACTGCTGCATAATGTCAAATCCTTGCCCTTTTTTGGTAAGATTTCAATGTGAGCTTCCATGGCCTGTCTGGGATAACCCCCTTCCACGAATAATACCTGACAGAGGGAATGAAAATGCGGCAATAAAACATGCTGGAATTTCTTGTAATAAATCATGGGTAGGCCATAAGGGCCTTGGCTCTTCCCCAGTGGAGTTGAAGAAATAGCTTAATGTATCTCTTGCATAGTAATTGGCTGTAATAAAGAGGATGTGTCATCTGGGGAGAGTGTTTGAAGATGTAGAGATTCCAAAAACCTTCTCATCTCCACCAACCTGGCACTCCTCTCCGCCTGAGTCTCCCGATCATTCAGATTATATAACTGCCCATAAAAGGTTGCAAATTGACAAGCTATCTCCTCAGTATGATGCAACAAGATGTTAGACTGAGAACGTGTGGAAGATATATGTGTCCAGACATTGGGTCCTTTAAGAAGAGCAGACATCATTTTCCGCCCTCTATCTCCATGAGCATATATACTTTGCTTGGAAAATAAGTTCTTCGCATATCTGGCTCTCAATAAGTCCTTAAGTTGGCTTCTTAACGTTATTAGATCAGACAACTGAGAAATCGCAAGTGAGCGTTTATGCGTAAGTATGAAATCTCGAGTAACAAGATCTCACAGGCTATCACGGAAGGCTTCGGGCTGCGTTCCCTGCCATCGGGTCCCCATCACAGGAGAGCAGGGACCCGATGGAAATCTTAACCCTTCAGGATACCGCACGTGCAAAGGTGTTTTCACCGATGCCGGTGCATACAGCAGGGGTCCGGCTAGTAGTAGCAGTATGACGCTAGGATTTTTGTCCCAGCTTCGGTGCTGGTATCCTAAGGGTTAATAAATGACCCACAAAGTACTTAGACCCAGTAACAGAATATCCAAACCTAGCAGAGCACTAAGAAATGCCAACAGAACCATGCTCAGAACTATCATACACTAACAGATAGAATCATAACCAAGCTCTGCATTTGGATAAGTCAACAGAACCAAGCTCTGTGCATAGATACCATAACAGAACCAAGCTGCGTGCATGCATATGGTAACAGAACCAAGCTCCATGAATGCATACTGTAACAGACCCAAGCTCTGCATGCATAAAGTAATGGAATCAAGTTATGTGCTTCGATACAGTAACAGAATAAAGCTTTTAAATAAAGCAACAGAAGTCGGTCTTATATATACACACAATCAGATCAACCAGCGCATAAAGAATATTGATAGTGCAGTGAATGTACATGTTCTATTAAATTGCATGTAACTGCCACACACCTAGAGGCTTAGCTCTCTCTGCAACTGTCGCACCCTCTGCACTTTGATTGGCAGGGTGTCTAAGTGTAATGGCAATGCTCCAGTTGCTCCTAGAGGCTCATTTGCATTTTTTCGATATGCTTCTTCAAAGCATTTGACACTGTACCGCATAAAAGGTTAGTATATAAAATGAGAATGCTTGGACTGGGAGAAAATGTCTGTATGTGGGTAAGTAACTGGCTCAGTGATAGAAAACAGAGGGTGGTTATTAACGGCACATACTCAGATTGGGTCACTGTCACTAGTGGGGTACCACAGGGGTCAGTATTGGGCCATATTCTCTTCAATATATTAATGATCTTGTAGAAGGCTTGCACAGTAAAATATCATTTTTTGCAGATGACACTAAACTGTGCAAAGTAATTAACACAGAAGAGGGCAGTACACTGCTACAGATGGATCTGGATAGATTGGAGGCTTGGGCAGAGAAGTGGCAGATGAGGTTTAACACTGACAAATGTAAGGTTATGCACATGGGAAGGAATAATGCAAGTCACCAGTACATACTAAATGGTAAAACACTGGGTAACACTGACATGGAAAAGGACCTAGGAATTTTAGTGAACAGAAAACTAAGCTGCAGAAACCAGTGTCAGGCAGCTGCTGCCAAGGCCAATAAAATAATGGGTTGTATCAAAAGGGGCATAGATGCCTGTGATGAGAACATAGTCCTGCCACTTTACAAATCACTCGTTAGACCACACATGGAGTACTGTGTACAGTTCTGGGCTCCTGTGAACAAGGCAGACATAGCAGAGTTGGAAAGGGTTTAGAGGAGTGCAACTAAAGTAATAACTGGAATGGGTGGACTACAGTACCCAGAAAGATTATCAGAATTAGGGTTATTCACTTTAGAAAAAAGACGACTGAGGGGAGATCTAATAACTATGTATAAATACATCAGGGGTCAGTACAGAGGTCTCTCCCATCATCTATTTATCCCCAGGACTGTGACTATGAAGAGGGGACATCCTCTGCGTCTGGAGAAAAGAAGGTATGTACACAAACATAGAAGAGGATTCTTTATGGTAAGAGCAGTGAGACTATGGAACTCTCCGCCTGAGGAGGTGGTGATGGTGAGTTCACTAAAAGAGTTCAAGAGGGGTCTGGAAGTATTTCTGGAGTGTAACACTATCACAGGTTATAGCTACTAGAGATGGGTCGTTGATCCAGGGAAGGAATCAGGAAGGAATTTTTTCTCCTAAAGTGAGGAAAATTGGCTTCTACCTCACAAGGGTTTTTTGCCTTCCTCTGGATCAACTTGCAGGATAACAGGCCGAACTAGATGGAGAGATGTCTTTTTTTCGGCCTTATAAACTATGTTACTATGTTCGCGGATGATGTTATATTAATGTTGTCCAATCCACACTCCACTTTACCTGCAGCAAAAAATATTCTAGATCAGTTTAGTGCAGTCTCTTACTACAAAATAAATGTCAACAAGTCTGTAATATTAGGTATTAACCTTTCTCAAGATTATAAACAATCCATCTCTAGACTGTTCCCGTTCCCTTGGGCAGCCAATGCCATACCATATTTACGGGTAAATATTACCCCAACTGTCAAACAATTGATACCAGCCAACTTCCCTCCTCTCCTCGATTTGTTACAGAAAGAGTTGGACTGACTTGCCAGGTATGAAACAAGCTGGATGGGCAGGATAGTATCATACAAGATGCATATCCTCCCCAGAATATTATACCTGTTATGCACATTACCAATTCCCATCCATAACTCCTTCCAGAAACAAATGTCCTCCTTTATTTGGCACCATATGAAACCTCGAGTAGCTCTTACCACACTCACTAAACACATAACACGTGGGGGCATGGGTATTCCAGACTTATTCCAATACTCATTCTTGATTGAACAATCTAAATTTTGGAGATAATACTCACCAGACAAAATGTGGACACAAATCGAGGCTAGCATATCAACCATCACTAACCTGAATCTGATAACACTTTCTTCCAGTGTAAGTGTCCTCAATAGCTGACAAAGCTCCACCCACGGTCATTGCTGCAATAGCAGTGTGGCAACTTGGCCTCTCTTCAATTGATAGGCAGGGGTCAGTAGTAACGGTCCCTATTTCCATTGAGACTCTGGAAAACCACATTCAGAGTTTACAACTGGAGGTATAGCAATACAAAGGAGTGAAGTTCATTTCTGACATCAAACATGATTCTGTTCTGCCTTTTTCAACCCTACAAGATAGATTTCAATTGCTGGAAATGTATAACTACAACTGGCTGTAGGCCATTAATTGTAGGTGCACAGAGCCACTTCTTGTGCATCCCACTGGGAACAGTACCACAAATTACTATTACAGTGGTATTATACACACCTTAGGCTATCCCATATATATGGCACTACTCAACCACACTGCTGGAGAGGCTGTGGGGGGTCTGGGTCTATTCTCCGTGTATTCTGGTCATGCCCAAAACTATCTTATTTTTGGGAATCGGTGAGAAAACTTTGACCTAATCCAAATTCCTAGTTCTGCTTTCCGGAGAGAATTAGAGCTATTGTTCCTAGGTATCAACTCTCTTCCAAGTGATAATAGAATAATAGCTTGCCCTATATTACACGCAGAAAGACTCCTTATAGCTAGGAAATGGAAAAGCGTAGACCTACCCACAATAGAGGAAGGTCACTCCTTGGTGTCGGATAATTATATTTTTGGAAGAACACTAGAATACCAAAAGGGTTGATATAAGAAATTCTTCAGTCAGTGGGCTACATGGTGCTCCATCCATCCAAGTTTGAGGGTGGGATGACTTGATATACTCCCCAACATAAATTCCAGATTGAGTGAGGGTCCAATAAAACTTGACGCAACACACTCCCAACAGCAATAACAAGAAAAGCACAGATGGGTAGCCGTACAATCACAGTGGATATTTTCTTTTTGAAGATACTTGATCAACAACCTATATGATCCCCATGGTACATGTTGTTGTTACTTTTAATTGTTATTTTTCTTTTGCTGTATACATTTTCTGACATACCCTGTTTTCATATTAAGGGTCCATATAAGTTACTGGACCGTAAATGTTTAAAAGTAAAAAAAATGTGATATGCTATGTTAGTAGTGAACACAGAGACTGACATCACACATGAAAATACTAATATTTCAAGAACTCATGCTATTAGGGATTGATGTAAACATCCATAGAAATGGAAATCTGCTGAATGTATTGTTTGCAGTTGTTGATTTCACTTTTTTGTCTTATCTCTGTATTGAATAGTTTTCAATAAAAAATATATATTAAAAAAAAAAGAAATCCCAAGTTACCAAGCTAGAAATTGCGCATAAGAAAACCTTTGCTGAGGCCACAGCACAAAAACTCACACAACTCCGCACGTTGTTAAAAAACTTGCTTAATGTCACCTTGGCAAAGATTCTACTTAGGGCCAAATTTAAAGAGGACCTTTCATGCTTTAAACTTAGTGTAGATAAATAACTTTACTTTCAGGTTACTCCCTGCTGATGCTGCCACCCTGCCAGGTTTTTCAAAATAACGCTCCTGTGCCCCGCTGTGCCCCACTGTATTTTTAGCGCTCAGTATGCTAATACTGAGCATCGGAAGAGGAGACGCTAGGGTTTCTCAATGGGCGTCTCCTTCTCCCTGGCTGTGCCGCGAACCAATCACAGTGGAGAGCGTCACAGCCAGGGAGAAAAAAACTGGCAGGGTGGCAGCATCAGCGGGGGGTACCCTGCAAGTACAGGTATTTATCTACACTAAGTTAAAAGCATGAAAGGTGCTCTTTAAAACCTATGCTCATGGAGATAGAGGCAATAAATTTATGATCGCATGGACAAAAACAGCAATCTGATTATTTTATCCCAACTATCAAACATACTAATGGCCATCTTCACAAGACTATCCCAGACATTGCAAAAGCGTTTCAACAGTTCTGTGCAGCCCTTTATAACCTCCCTACCCCCAGACACACCCTCTCTGACCACAGTTGCCTCAGCTACAGAAACCTTCCTCTCCTCATTGCAATTACCCACCAGGGTTGCCAACCGTCCGTAAATTTACGGACAGTCCGCAAAAAATGTTTGTTTTTCTCTGTCATCCGTAGCGTCCGGCAGAAAAAGACAACGTCCGTAATTTTTGAGCCAGAACGCCCGAAGTCTGTTCTGCGCATGCATGCCGGCTTGCGCAAGGATTACCTGAGGTGGCCAGGGCCAGCAGCGGCGCAGGACTCAGGAGGCAAGCAGCGGGGCGGCTGCAGGTAAGATGAGCGTACGCAAGATGAGCGGACGCACACACAAGCAGGAGGAGGAGAGGGAAGGAGGAGGCGTTCCCCAGTCATGTTTCCGCTGCCACCAATGAAACACAAGCTTATTCCCGCGCTCCTGGGCTGATCTGAGGTCTGATGGAGGCACAATCACAGTGGGCTGCTCTGAGGTCAGATGGGGGACACAGTGGGCTGCTCTGAGGTCAGATGGGGGCACAGTGGTCTGCTCTGAGGTCAGATGGGGGCACAGTGGGCTGCTCTGAGGTCAGATGGGGGCACAGTGGGCTGCTCTGAGGTCAGATGGGGGCACAGTGGGCTGCTCTGAGGTCAGATGGGGGCACAGTGGGCTGCTCTGAGGTCTGATGGGGGCACAGTGGGCTGCTCTGAGGTCTGATGGGGGCACAGTGGGCTGCTCTGAGGTCTGATGGGGGCACAGTGGGCTGCTCTGAGGTCAGATGGGGGCACAGTGGGCTGCTCTGAGGTCAGATGGGGGCACAGTGGGCTGCTCTGAGGTCAGATGGGGCACAATGGGCTGCTCTGAGGTCTGATGGGGCACAATGGGCTGCTCTGAGGTCTGATGGGGCACAATGGGCTGCTCCGAGGTCAGATGGGGGCACAGTGGGCTGATCTAATGTCTGATGGGGGCAGAGTGGACTGATTTGAGGTCTGATGGGGGCACAGTGGGCTGCTCTGAGGTCTGATGGGGCACAATGGGCTGCTCTGAGGTCAGATGGGGGCACAATGGGCTGATCTAATGTCTGATGGGGGCACAGTGGACTGATTTGAGGTGTGATGGGGGCACAGTGGGCTGCTTTGAGGTCTGATGGGGGCACAGTGGGCTGCTCTGAGGTCTGATGGGGGCACAGTGGGCTGCTCTGAGGTCAGACGGGGGCACAGTGGGATGCTCTGAGGTCAGACGGGGGCACAGTGGGATGCTCTGAGGTCTAATGGGGGCACAGTGGGCTGCTCTGAGGTCTGATGGGGGCACAGTGGGCTGCTCTGAGGTCTGATGGGGGCACAATGGGCTTATCTAATGTCTGATGGGGGCACAATGGGCTGATCTAATGTCTGATGGTGGCACAATGGACTGATCTGAGGTCTGATGGGGGCACAATGGGCTGACCTGAGGTCTGATGGGGGCACAATGGGCTGATCTTAGGTCAGACGGGGGCACAGTGGGCTGCTCTGAGGTCAGATGGAGGCACAATAACAGTGGGCTGCTCTGAGGTCAGATGGGGGCACAGTGGGCTGCTCTGAGGTCTGATGGGGGGCACAGTGGGCTGCTCTGAGGTCTGATGGGGGCACAGTGGGCTGCTCTGAGGTCAGATGGGGGCACAGTGGGCTGCTCTGAGGTCAGATGGGGGCACAGTGGGCTGCTCTGAGGTCTGATGGGGGCACAGTGGGCTGCTCTGAGGTCTGATGGGGGCATAGTGGGCTGCTCTGAGGTCTGATGGGGGCACAGTGGGCTGCTCTGAGGTCTGATGGGGGCAGAGTGTGCTGATCTGATGTCTAATGGGGGCACAATGGGCTGATCTGAGGTCTAATGGGGGCACAATAAGCTGATCTGAGGTCTGATGGGGGCACAATAAGCTGATCTGAGGTCTGATGGGGGCACAATGGGCTGATCTGAGGACCATTACAGCGGGTCCTTATTATTGCTGAGAGCACTACTGGAGACACTATGGGAAAAATTATTTCTATTATGGGGAATTATTACTACTACCAGGGGTACTATTGCGGGTGTTAGTATTATTAGTACAATATAGAGGGCACTACTGCTAAAAGGGCTACTTGTGGAGCATTATCACTATTGGGGCACTATTACTAATGAGGGTACTCTGGGAGAGAATTATTAGTATCAGTGGGACTTTGTGGAGCACTGTAACTATATGGGGTCCTACCTATATGGTACTGTTATATCTACAGTATAGTATTTGGGGACATTGGGGAGCACAGTATTTTGGGCAGCAGCAGGATAACAGAAAAGTGGGTAATCTAAGGTGTCTTTGTGGCAAACTCTGCAGAGAGAAGATGGGGCTGAAAGAAGTATCATAGCGGTGTGGGCCAAATAGAGAAGATGAGAAAAGAGAACATCTACATCAGGGAGACATCACTGAACTTAAGAGGTATGTGGTGCTGTATCATCTTGTATGTTTGGTATTGGTGAATGTAATGTCCATCCAAATATGTGTCACCTATTTCTTCAGCAAGGACTTGCCAGTATATGGTATGTTACTGCTGCAGCCAATCACCAATCAGTGATCTAATGCTGAGACCTGGCTGCAGTGGTCACATACCATACACCTGCACATCAGTGTGCACATCACCAACATTGTGACAGATGTGCACACTTGCCCGTTATGTCCCTGTCAGTCTTTGTTTACATGGCAGCAGCAATGATGCCAGAAAGTCCAGCGTGTCAGAGGCAACATCACTGCAGCCATATAAACAAAGCACTCAATTGCAGGGATGTAACAGCTGAAAATTGTTGATTTATTTTCCATATGCCATATTTTATTTTTAACTACTGAACAATCCTCTTTATTCTGGAAGCGTGTAAGGGGGCGTGTCCTCTAAAAAGGGGGTGTGGCGTATGTCCGTAAATTTTGGTTCAGTTGTCCAGAAAAATTTAAAGGAAGGTTGGCAACCCTGTTACCCACTCTCTCACAGACTGACTCTGACCACCTATTGGCTCCTATCACTGAAGTAGAACTTCGCCAGGTTCTCTCCTCTATCCCTTCAGGGAAAAGTCCTGGGCCAGATGGCCTTCCTACTCTATACTACAAAACCTTCTGTTATACTTTAATCCCATATTTCAAGGCCCTATGCATCTCACTTTTCTGTGGAAATAAACTACCTACTCAGGCATTGGAAACACATGTCACTGTAATACACAAAGAGAAAAAAGACCCCCTAGACTGCGGGAGCTACCATTCAATATTGCTTCTTAACGCAGATGTTAAATGGTGGACGAAGATCTTAGCTCATCGCCTCCAAAAGATGCTACCCCAAATTATTGGTGGTGAATATGTTGGATTTGTTTCTGGCAGACAGGGCAAAGAAAACACCATACGCTTAATTTAATCTCTTGGGCAAAGCACTCTAACACCTCTCTTGCATTGCTCAGCACTGTTGCAGAAAAAGCGTTTGAAAGGGTAAGCTGGCATTACATGACAGCAGCCCTGTCAAGCTTCGGTATACCCTGCCAATTTATTAATGCAATACTTAGTCTGTATTCAGTTCCTTCTGCCAGGATCAAAATCAACGACACACTATCTCCTTCATTTAACCCTTTCAGTACCGATCCACTTTTCACCTTAAATCCAAGGCCAATTTTTGCAAATCTGACATGTGTCACTTTATGTGGTAATAACTTTAGAACGCTTTTACTTATCCAGGCCATTCTGAGATAGTTTTCTCGTGACACATTGTACTTCGTTTAAGAAAAGATGATTGACCTCAGGGAGATCAACCATCATCACCACAGAGACACTATCACGAGTCTCAACGTTGGTGAATCTGAGGTCAATCATCTTTTCTTAAATAATCGTTTACTAGGCATTGCTCCCACTAGACAGATTCCTACTCCACACTGATGAGGGGCAAATACCCCGAAACAGCTGTCTGTGGATGGATACCATGCTTTGGCATAGGTGGTCTCCTTTTGGAGACTGCCCTTCCCTTGGTTGTTCCTTCCCAGTGAAAGGCCTGGCTAGTTTGACTGTTGTTGAGACACGTGATGGTGGCTCCGTGGTTTTCTTTTATTTGCATATTGCTTTTCCCAGGGAGCCTTGTTTTAGATTCACCAACGTTGAGACTCGTGATAGTGTCTCTGTGGTGTTGATGATTGATCTCCCTGAGGTCAATCATCTTTTCTTAAATAATTGTTTACTAGGCATTGCTCCCACTAGCCAGAGTCCTACTCCACACTGATGAGGGACAAATACCCCGAAACAGCTGTCTGTGGATGGATACCATGCTTTGGCATAGGTGGTCTCCTTTTGGAGACTGCCCTTCCCTTGGTTGTTCCTTCCCGGTGAAAGGCCTGGCTAGTTTGACCGTCGTTGAGACACGTGATGGTGTGTCCGTGGTTTTCTTTTATTTGCACATTGTACTTCATGACAGTCATAAATTTGAGTCAATATATTTCACCTTTATTTATAAAAAAATTCCAAATTTATCAAAAATTTGGAAAAATTTAAAAAATTTAAATTTCTCTGCTTTTAAAAGTGATACCTCATAAAATATTTATTACTTAACATTCCCCATATGTCTACTTTACTGTATGTTGGCATCATTTTGTAATTGTCATTTTATTTTTTTAGAGGGCTTAGAAGTTTAGAAGCAATTTTTCAAATTTTCAACAAAATTTCCGAAACCATTTTTTTGAGCACCAATTCAGTTATAAAGTGATTTTGTGAGGCTTACCTAATGGAAACCACTAATAAATGACCCCATTTTAGAAACTACACCCCTCAAATTATGAAAAACTGATGTTACAAACTTTATTAACCCTTGAGGTGGCAAATCATAATGAGGTTGTTATTATGGGGGACTTCAACTACCCAGATATAGACTGGGAAACTGAAACCTGTATATCTCATAAAGGAAACAGGTTCTTGGAAATAACCAAAGACATTTACCTTTCCCAACTGGTTCAGGACCCGACTAGAGGGACGGCCATACTGGACTTAGTATTAACCAATAGACCTGACAGAACAACAGATGTGCAGGTTGGGGGACCATTGTAATACACTTACAGCCTGCTGCCTGTGAGATCCAGGGAGCTGGATCTCACAGGCTTCCGTAGAAGGCAGCCTGATGCCTAAGCAAGGCATCGGGCTGCCTTCTCTGACATCGGGTCCCCATCACAGCAGCGCGGGGACCCGATGGGGATCGCAATCCGACAGGATACCCGCACGTGCCACGGTCAGCGCTGACCGCGGCAGTGCAAGGGTTAATGCACCGGCATCTGTGTTTTTACCGATGCCAGTGCATACAGCAGGGGTCCGGCTATCGGCCACTGCCGGACCCCTGTAGCTGATCGGGCGAGCGCAGCTCCTGCGCCCGCCCGATCAGAGTGCCGTAGCTATACGGCGCTGGGATTATGGTCCCAGCTTCCAGCGCCGTACATGTACGGCGCTGGTATCCTAAGGGTTAAGATATTTAATGGCCCACTATACCCGGCGCTATTTGTTGTTGTCATGGAGACTCTCCTGCGGAGGATTAGACAAGACCAACTCATTAAAGGGATCACTATTGGCTTACATACACATTTGATGGCGGCGTTTGCTGATGATCTACTCATCATGACTTCTAACCCTCAAATATCCTTCCCTATACTATTGGACATTGTAAAAGAGTTTGGTTTGGAGTTTGGTCCAACTTTAAAATCAATTAAAATTTAAAATCAACAGGGTTTTTTTTGCCTTCCTCTGGATCAACTTGCAGGATAACAGGCCGAACTGGATGGACAGATGTCTTTTTTCGACCTTATAAACTATGTTACTATGTTACTAATTATAGCAAATCAGAAGCATTAAACATCTCTTGTCAAACATCGACTATACAAAAGCTTAAAAGGACAACACCCTTTACGTGGATGTCGAAAAGTATACAATACCTAGGGATACATATTTCAGCAAACCCAGATGAGCTAATGGCTCTAAACTACACTCCCCTCTTGCAAGCGATACGTATGCAGCTTAGATCTCTAAAAATCCCATTTGTCTCCTGGATTGGAAAAAAGAATAGACATACATAGTACCCAATTTCTTATACCTTATGCAATCAATACCTATTTGGCTCCCCCTTACTTATTTTGCCTAAATTCGCAGGCTTTTCCTTCCTCTGGGGTGGGAGATCCCCTAGAATTGCTTATTCAATTCTCACTAGAGAAAAGCGATTTGGGGGTTTTGGACTACCCCACTTGCACATATACTATAAGGCAATACAAGTGACCTGGGACATATTGCTACTCACAACCCACTCTGCCAATCTCTGTTCGGACCTTGAAAGACATCTCCTGACCCCGATGGAGAAAGTAATCCTATGGGGGATACGACAGGACTCAACTAGCACTTCCCCCCGATGAAGGGGACCCTACAAATATGGCCCGCACTTTTCAAATCAAAGGAGATTAGATTTCCACTCCCCAGTACCCCTCTAGATTTACTACAAGCCTATATCTATCCCCTGGTTCAAGAGCCCTCTGGAGTATGGTCAATGCTAGCTAATGTCTCTGTGAAAGAGATCTCACTGACCGATGGAGCTTTGGATTGGGATAAAGTATTAAACCTTCCCCAAATATTGGAAGGGCCTTTTTTTTTTACATCTCCTCGACTTTCGAAGGGATGTGAGAAAAATCACTCTACCTGATAGCTCCTCCACCACACCCAATTGGCTTGAAAAGCTAATCTCTGTAGAACGTCTGGTATCTCTTTCCTATAAATCGCTACTTTCAGCTATAGCGCCCAGGCTATACTTTCTAGCAGCTTGGGAGACAGAACTTGGAATTACCATCTCAGATCCCGAAAAAGCTTTAAATTTGTCACACTCCCACAGGTGTATTAAGATACAAGAAAACTCATACAAGTTACTTACTAGATGGTACAAGATCCCAGAATTCCTCCACAAGTTGAATGCAGACATACCTGAGTCATGTTGGAGGTGTGGTGGTGGCATTGGGTCCCTATCTCATATTTGGTGGGCATGCCCACGCATCCAGACATTCTGTTCAGATGTGGAGAAGGTAATAAATCACATCTGCTCTGTAACTCTCTTCTTGGACCCCAAACTAGTCTTACTTTGGTGTCTAAATGCCAACTTCACACCTTCTTACCATAATTTACCTACTATGTTCATCACAGCCGCCAGATTGCTCATACCGAAGAAAGAGTAGCTCTGCACCCATTTTGTCGGACTAGGTAGCAAAGGTAGATCAATTATTTCGCTTTGGGGAATTAGCACACTGGGAAACTCATACCCGGTAAAAATTCCTAAAGGTCTGGAACCCATGGAAAATATATAGAGGCTTCGGCCCTTAATCTGCTGCCTGGAATATCACTAAGGCTTATCTGCTTCTCAACCCAGCCAACAAAATGGGAGTTCTGCATCCGTATAGGAATTTCCCCATGCCATACTGTATGCCCACTCATACTGTCGTGGACGAATGATTATGTAACACTAGACCCTGTATGCTATGTCATTTAATACACAGGTCCTATTTCCTTAACTCAGCATTCATGTAACAATAGCCTCTACCAAAAACCCCTCCCACCTAACCTCATCCCACTCCCCATGTCTACCTCCTTGTCACCCTCCTCTCCTGATTTTCATGACCATTTACTTGGTCGCCACTATAATCTAGATACCGCATCTACGCTCCTTTTCATTTTCATTTTTATGGATAGCATCTACCTATGATGATAGCATGTATATGCCAGTTCAATGTTTGGAAGCTTGTAAGTGTCGCTTATCATATGTTCTATGTACTCATGCTGTTTTGCAAACCAAGCATGTCTACATGCTTATATTGCCTTTATTATTGTATATACATCTTGTCTCATAAATAAAAAGAGAATTTACAAAAAAGGCTGTGTTTTGCCACACTTTTTGTGAAAATGAGGACATGTGGATATAAGCTCGCTACCAGGGAAGTCTGACTGGACGAACCCCGTCAGTTAAAAGTACTTACAGACTCTCCTTTACTTTAGCAGCCTTCCTATTTAGTAAGGAAGCACTGCCTGTACTACCTCTTGGGGCAAGAGGGCAGGCCCCCAAGTGATCTTTGTAGTTTGCGGCTGGGAATATGTTCAGGGGGCAGGGCCCATGAAAACAGGATGCAGGCCCCTACATGCAGCTCATGAGCATCTCAATCTTGGTACTGAGTGTCAGCAGCTCAAGTAAAAGATGTTATTCACAGTGAGCATTTAAACATGAAGGATCATTTATGGTGTAGAGGCCCACTGTGGAATTCATCACCTCCCAGGTAGGACAGTCTGAGCCTGTTCACATGACTGTATTCTTCAAATTGTAGATCCACAAAATACAGATACCGTCCATGTGTGTCCTGCATTTTGTGGATAAGCATGTCCCTCCTTTTGTTAGAAATGCCTATTATTGTCGGCAAAATGGACAAGAATGGGACATGTTTTATAAATTTCATCTATGAGCTGCTGAAATTTTCCATGCAAAAAACCAAGTAAATTATTTGGACAAAAATATTGGGGGACCTACACATTACACCTACTTGAAGATTTCGGCAAATTATCAGGATATCATTAATCCATGAAAAAGTGAAATTTTAGAATTGGGGAAGCCAAGTCTTTTTTGGGCTGGATTGAGTGGTACTTTATATCTTGTCTCCTCCCATTTTAAGGACTGAAGTATAAATATTGGGAGAATCCATGCTAGTGTGTATCAGTATCAGAACTATCCACCTATTTTTTAAGAAAGTTAGGGAGGAAGTAAACAAATTACAACATTTTACCCTTGTGTTTTCAGGCAGATTCAGTTTAATTAAGATGGTGTCATTCCCATGACTATATATATATCAATTTCGGACAATGCCTCTCCTTCTTAAGCATAAAGATGTTATAGAGATTACCAGAGTTTTTATCAGGTTTATAGGCAGTCATGTAACCCTTGATAGCTGGACAGAAACCTATGTTCTTGGAATGGGTGGGTGGCCGGCTAGCTTTAATTTTCCCAATATTAGGGGTTATAACGATTCTTGTATTATGTGGCATATTATGGACTGGGTTAAGTCTTTTTCATGTTATTCAAGCCTCCCTTTGGAGGAAGCATTGGAGGCCAATTGGAATTTGAGGTCTTTACGTCACACAAAATATGCTTGTTACCTAGAGAGGTAAAGCTGTCCATAATTATAAAAGAGAATATTGCGACATTGAAGGTGGTCAGGAAGCGTTTTGATTTACCCTTACTTTCCAAATATATGTCCTTTTGGGGTCATCTTTAATCTTCCTCAGGAATGGACAATACATTGCTTACCCTCTAGAAAGCCAAGTGGATCTTTACTTCCTCCAATTAATGAATCGTGAATGTAAACTTTGGAGTACGTTTGAGGAGTAACCTTTATCACCTCCCAAAGAGTCATTATTTATGCCCATTGCCCTTCCGCTGCCCAAAATTTAATTGGGTTCCCCCTATTAAAAAATAGTATGAAAGCCAAGTAGCCCACTATATATACCTCACACATAAATATATACCAGCACAAGAGATGAACAGTTGCTGTTCCTTAAAAGGTTTTTCCAGGAGTTAACTACTGATGACCTATCCTCAGGATAGCTGCGGGTCTGACTCCCAGTACCCCCGCCGATCAGCTGTTTGAGAAGGCACCGGCTCTCCTGTGAGCACTGTACCTTCTGGCAGCTCACCAAGCACAGTACCGTACATTGCATAGCGGCTGTGCTTAGTATCCTGCTCAGTCACATTCACTTGAATGGGGCTGAATGGATCGTAGGCCACGTGACCGATGAACGTGACGTCACTGGTCTAGGAAAAGCTATGAGAAGGCCACGGCGCTGATGGGA
This sequence comes from Rhinella marina, assembly GCA_900303285.1. Classification (NCBI taxonomy): domain Eukaryota; kingdom Metazoa; phylum Chordata; class Amphibia; order Anura; family Bufonidae; genus Rhinella; species Rhinella marina. The sequence continues at coordinate 28,729 of ONZH01003144.1, forward strand.
GCTCTGGTGCCTTCTCAAACACCTGATCGGCGGGGGTCCCGGGTGTCAGACCACCACCTATCAGATACTGATGATCTATCCTGAGGATAGGTAATCAGTAGTACAATCACAGAAAACCCCTTTAAGTAGAGCCTCAGCATTTGCACAGCTACTCAGTGCAGCTGCGCAGGCGCAAGACTGTCAGAGCCGCGCAAGATGTTCATAAGTAAGCTTGACATTATATACAATATATATTATAAATAGTGTTGAGAGAATTATGTTTTAAGTTCGGTGTCCAAGGTTCGGGTTATCAGAGAATCCCGCTATGGATTCCGCCACCACGGACCATAATGGAATTCTATGACGGCATGCACTATGGTCATAGACTTCTATTATGACAGAACGTAGTACCTCTATTAGGCTTCCATGGTGCATGGCGTCATAGAATTCTGTTATGGTTTGGGTTCCAATAGCCCAAACCTTGGACGCCAAACTTCTAACACACATTCGCTCAACACTAATTATAAACTCTGCCATAGATATTACACATACACACACATACATACATTCACAAACATAACACACACATTACATTACCATTCCTGCAGACGGCTGGACATCCCTGGTAATCAGCTATAGCAGCCTTGGGGGGTCCACAGGACACGGTCTGCAGACTCTCCCCTCCCCCGCTGTCCGACTACTAGCAGTGAGATGCAGGCTCTGAACAGGAATGAGGACACATGGGGGGGGGGTCTTATCAAACCCCAATCTTGTGTAAGCCACTCTGGCTATGTTGAAAGGACTGGGCCATGGGGGATGTGGGAAGGGGTGGGGAGCAGTTACTACTTACATGGGAGGTGTTGGAAGGGGGGGCAGTTACTACTTACATGGAGATGTGGGAAGGGTGGGGGGCAGTTACACTTACAATGGGATGTGGGAAGGGATGGGGGGGGCAGTTACTACTTACACTTACATGGGGATGTAGGAAGGGGTGGGGGGCAATTACTACTGACATGGGATGTGGGAAAGGAGTGGGGAGGCAGTTACTACTCACATGGGGATGTGTGAAGGGGGGTGGCAGTTACTACTCAGCATGGGGATGTGGGAAGGGGGGGCAGCTACTACTTACATGGGGATGTGTGAAGGGGTGGGGGCAGTTACTACTTACATGGAGATGTGGGAAGGGATGGGGGGCAGTTACTACTTACATGGGGATGTGGGAAGGGGATGGGGGGGCAGTTACTACTTACATGGGGATGTGCGAAGGGATGGGGGGCAGTTACTACTTACATGGAGATGTGGTAAGGGGTGGGGGGGCAGTTACACTTACATGGGGATGTGGGCAGTTACTACTTACATGGAGATGTGGGAAGGGGTGGGGGGCAGTTACTACTTACATGGGGATGTGGGAAGGGATGGGGGGCAGTTACTACTTATATAGGGGTGTAGGAAGGGGTGGGGGGCAGTTACTAACTTACATGGGGATGTGGGAAGGGGGGCAGTTACTACTTACATGGGGATGTGGGAAGGGATGGGGGGCAGTTACACTTATATAGGGGTGTAGGGAAGGGGTGGGGCAGTTACTACTTACATGAGGATGTGGGAAGGGGGGCAGTTACTACTTACATGGGGATGTGGAAAGGGATGGGGGGCAGTTACTACTTACATGGGGATGTGGGAAGGGATGGGGCGGGCAGTTACTACTTACATGGGGATGTGGGGAAGGGATGGGGGCAGTTACTACTTACATGGGGATGTGGGAAGGGATGGGGGCAGTTACTACTTACATGGGGATGTGGGAAGGGGGGCAGTTTACACTTACATGGGGATGTGGGAAGGGATGGGGGGGCAGTTACTACTTACATTACATGGGGATGTAGGAAGGGGTGGGGGGCAATTACTACTGACATGGGGATGTGGGAAGGAGTGGGGGAGGCAGTTACTACTCACATGGGGATGTGTGAAGGGGGGTGGCAGTTACTACTCACATGGGGATGTGGGAAAGGGGGGGCAGTTACTACTTACATGGGGATGTGGGAAGGGGTGGGGGCAGTTACTACTTACATGGAGATGTGGGAAGGGATGGGGGGCAGTTACACTTATATGGGGATGTGGGAAGGCGTGGGGGGCAGTTACTACTTACATGGGGATGTGGGAAGGGGTGGGGGGCAGTTACTACTTACATGGAGGATGTGGGAAGGGGTGGGGGGCAGTTACTACTTACATGGAGATGTGGGAAGGGAGGTGGCAGTTACTACTTACACATGGGGATGTGGGAAGGGGGGGCAGTTACTACTTACATGGGGATGTGGGAAGGGGTGGGGGCAGTTACTACTTACATGGGATGTGGGAAGGGGGGGGGCAGTTACTACTTACATGGGGATGTGGGGAAGGGATGGGGGCAGTCACACTTATATGGGGATGTGGGAAGGCGTGGGGGGCAGTTACTACTTACATGGGGATGTGGGAAGGGGTGTGGGGGCAGTTACTACTTACATGGAGATGTGGTAAGGTGGTGGGGGGCAGTTACTACTTACATGTGGGATGTGGGAAGGGATGGGGGGCAGTTACTACTTACATGGGGATGTGGGATGGGATGGGGCAGTTACTACTTACATGGAGATGTGGGAAGGGAGTTACTACTTACATGGGGATGTGGGAAGGGATGGGGGGCAGTTACCTTATATGGGGATGTAGGAAGGGGTGGGGGGCAGTTACTACTTA
>ONZH01003145.1:0-53056 GCA_900303285.1 Rhinella marina
TGTTGGCCTGCCCTGCTGCTAGCGTGCTGTCAGAGCGGGTATCAGTGCAGCTGGTGGCGTCATCACTGATAAGCATACACGCCTGTCAACTGACAGCGCTGACAGGCTGACGCTTATTAAAATGAACAAAGCCTGGATTTCACCGGAATTTAAATCTCCGGGGGAAAGCAGCTAAAGATTTACATTACTTATGTATCCGATTCCTCTTCTCTACTCCTCCTACTCCTCCTCCTTGTCGTCTTTGCCTAACGCTGACCAAAAAAACGCCATTTTTTAGAGGTCCAACTGGCACTCTTACCACAATTTTTCAGGAGGGCCCCCTACAGGCCCTCTCTTCAAACAATTTTTCCTGAGGTCCACCTACAGGCCCTCTCTCCAAATAATTTTTCCTGAGGTCCACCTACAGGCCCTCTCTCCAAACAATTTTTCCTGAGGTCCATCTACAGGCCCTCTCTCCAAACAATTTTTCCGGAGGTCCACCTATAGGCCCTCTCTCCAAACAATTTTTCCGGAGGTCCATCTACAGGCCCTCTCTCCAAACAATTTTACCGCAGTGTCAACTACAGACAGTGTAAAACAATGTTTCAGGAGCGTCAAACAGACAGTCCAAAACAATTTTTCAGGATGCGCAAGTACCAACATTTAAAATAAAAAATGTTTTTGCTTTACTACGTAAAACAGTTGCTGCTGATGCATCAGCTCTGGCCCTGCTTCTCCCTCTGGCCACACCACTGCCTCTTCCAACCTGTTCTGGTGCAGCACTCGCCTCCGCCTCAGAAGCACTGTCTTCACTCGGCTTATCAACCCAGCTTGGGTCAGTCACCTCGTTATCCTCCGATTCCTCAGTCTGCTCCCCCCTCAGACTTCCTGCCCTGACAACAACTTCACCACTGTCTGACAACCGTGTTTCCTCATCGTCCGACACCTCTTTACAAACTTCTTCCACTAAGTCAACATTGTCATCATCATCATCATCACCCATAGACTGCGACAGTTGAACAACTTGGGCATCGGGAACGAGGTCAGCAGCAACCTGAGAAGTGGTTTGTGACTCTGGGAAGGGTCCAGAAAAGGGTCCAGTTCCTGAGAGTATGCCGGATCGCATTCTAAATTTTCCTGGGAGGGGGCAGACTGGGGGGAAGGAGGTTGAGGTGGAAGAGCCAGAGGAGTGCTCCCTTGGGTAACGTGGGTGGACTGTGTGGAAGACTGACTGGTGGACAAATTACTTGAAGCATTGTCCGCAATCCACGACATCAGCTGTTCACACTGTTGTGGTTTCAACAGTCCTCTACCACGTGTCCCTGTAAGTTGAGACATGAAGCTAGGTAGTGTAGCTCTGCGGCGTTCCCCTGCGCCCTCATCAGCAGGTACTGTCTCACCCTGCCCAGGACCACGGCCTCTGCCCCCTGCAGTAATTGAATGCCCACGCCCACGCCCTCGTCCTCGACCCTTAGCCCTGGGGTTCAACATTTTCTGTATATAAGTGTATTATATAAAAAAAATAAAATAAATGGGCCGCTGTACTGAAACCCACAAATTTGTTCAGTCTGAACAAGTAAATATATAGGTGGATAAGTTAGATCAAAATTACGTATGTTATTACGTACCGTGCAGTATGGAGCAATTACACGGAAACTATTAGATTAGGCAGACTTGGTCTGCTTAGTTGCAACCCAGACAAATGTCGCACAGAGATTTTTGTAATCTAGCTGTATAAGTGAGAGCAAAAGACCTTGTTTAATTAAGTGACGTACAGAATGTGTCACCTGGACAGAAAATACGGATTGTAGTGAGTGGACAGCTGAACTGTGACACACAGAATGGTTCCACGCAGCTGTGTGAAATGGATTTGTATCACTGAGCTAAAACAACAAAAAAACTATTTTTTATATATATATATATTTTTTTATATATTTTTTTTGAACGTGACGTGCATCCCTAACGACATCCAGACAGCATCTGAGCCGAGCACCGCGGGCAGTCACTAGTATATTCCAGGGTCACCTGATCAGGCCAGCCAACCCCTGCTATCGACATGTAAGGGCCCCACGTGATGCTGGGTGTACCGCAGAGTCTCCTGGCTTGTGATTGGCTGAGTTTATAGGCGCCAAAAATGCACAATGCGGAAGTTGCCATTTCCTCAAGCATGGCGAGATACTCGTCCGAGCAGCGAGCACTTACGAGTACCGTAATACTCGAACAAGCACCAAGCTTGGACGAGCATGCTCGCTCAACTCTCATTTTGACTCATCAGACCAAAGAACAGATTTCCACTTGTGTAATGTCCATTAATTGTGATTCTTGGTCTAAGACAGGGGTGCACAACCTGCGGCCCGGGGGCCACATGCGGCCCTTGATACCATTCTGTGTGGCCCCATCCATCAGGTAACAGACATGTATGTCCATGTTTTGTGGCTGCTCACATGCATTTTTCATGTATTTCTCCCATTAGATGGGACTCCTGGAACTGTAACTAGACATTAATGGTATACACTGTGTGTTCAATCTGCCATAAATACAGTATTTCAGTTGGTAATACCCCTTTAAATTTTATTTTCGGCCCTTGACGTTGGTTCAGTCGGACAATGTGGCCCCCACCCAGAAAACATTGTGCACCCCTGGTCTAAGACATTCTCTTATTTTTTTTTTACTCAGAATTGGATTTTTTTTGCAACAATTCGACCATAAAGGCCTGATTCTCATAGTCTCCTCTGAACAGCTAATGTTGAGGTGTACTCAAACAAAACAGTTACAGCTACAGAAAACACAGTGGAGCTTCATTTAAGAGTCTCAACACAGCAATCCAAAGTGCAGAGCTCCCTGAGAAACAGTAATATGCAAAATAACCGTGGAGACTCAGTTATGGGTCTTCAACACAGTGAAAGACAGATATCCGTCAAAGGAAGGACTCCACACTGATTAGGGGCGACACCCTGAAACAGCTGGCTATGGATGGATAACTGGCTTTGGTCTTCCCCACCACATCCTTAAGGCTTGTAAAAGAGCGGGATCTTGAAATAGGGGCCACTTAATATGGTGGATCTGGTAATCTCTGTAATGGGGACACCCTTTTGCTCAGTTTTCCTTCCTTCCTTTCCTATCTGGCTTTCACTGTGTTGAAGACCCATAACTGGGGCTCCACGGTTATTTCGCATATTAACGTTGAGATGTGTCTGGTATTTGATCTCTGTAAAGCATATATGTAGACTCTAGTTTGAAGTGCTGTTCATCTGCAGTTATTCGGGTAACTCTAATGAATGTATCCCCTGCAGCAGAGGTAACTCTTGGTCTTTCTTTCCTGGTACGGTCCTCATGAGAGCTAGTTTATATATAGCATTGGCCAATCCGCCAAAAAGCAGCACTTTCAAATCCGGCATAAAAATGGATTTCAGACAGAATTGGAGAAAATGGATGTCAATACAATGACATCTGTCCTACAGTGTAGTGTAGGTTAAATAAAATGGAAACATTTGTTTCTGTTTTAAGGAAAGGGCAGGAAGATCTGCCGGATGGAATGTGATCATAGATTCATAAAGAAACTTCATTGGAAATGCCAAAGCCGACTTCAGATTCCTATTTTAAAATGTTTTTAAAGATGCAGATAAGAATACCTAAGTGGTTTCACCGAAGTCTCACACAAGGCAACACAAGTTTTTCTACACGGAGTCCATACATTTCAATGCTGTACGGAAACAGCATTATCAATAAAGTTTTTTAACAAATTGACTTTGGATCTATGATCACTCAAGCCACTCAAGAGTGGGGAGGGTGGCAGCAGTGGCAATAGCAATAACAATAGTGGCCCCATGACAGAGAGGGGAGGGTGGCAGCTGGAGCAGTGGTAGTAACAGTGACAATAGTGGCCCCAAGACATAGTGGGAAGGGTGGCAGTAACAGTGACAATAGTGGACCCATGACAGAGTGTGGAGGGTGGCAGCAGTAGTGGCAGTAACAGTGGCAATAGTGGCCCCATGATAGAAGGTGGCAGCAGCAGCGGTGGCAATAACAGTGACAATAGTGGATCCATGACAGAGTGAGGAGGGAGGCAGTGGCAGCAGCAGTAACAGTGACAATAGTGGCCCTATGACAGAGTTGGGTTGGTGGCAGCAGCAATGGCAGTAATGGTGACAGTAATAGCTCCATGAAACAGTGGGGAGGGTGGCAGCAGCAGTGGCAGTAACAGTAACAATAGTGGCTCCATAACAGAGTGGGGAGGGTGGCAGCAGTGGCAGTAACAGTGACAATAGTGGCCCATGACAGAATGGAGAGTGTTGCAGCAGCATTTTCAGTAACAGTGACAATAGTGCAAAGGTGAGTTCTCTTAGGGGTAACTATGCCCCCCACCACACTGATCACCTGCTCCGATGCTACATTACTGGCCGGGCAGAAAAGCATGCCATGGGCCATGGACATTTGCAGTCATACTTCAAGTTTGCATGCCCAGTAGTTTAGAAGATCTTAGATCATGGATAAGAGGGGTGCAGTCCAAGTATGCCACCACCTACTGGTTGATGTTCTTCTGGATGTCCCACTGCACTGGTTTCTTAAGAAGGCGGCTAAAGTATACAGGTCATCATAGACTCCAGACTTAACTTGCTGCTTATGGAGCTAGTGCTGTTCCTGACCCCTCCCCATCAATTATGGCAGTGGAATGTGAGCGCAGAGGGTTGGGGGCCTGAGGACAACAGATGACACTTGTAGGCAGTGACCAACTGACTACACTGCATGTCTCTATAGTAGTCCATTTTTGCTTCTCTCTCAGAAGGTCTAAAAAATGCACTCATGAGGGTCTAACAATGTGGATAACCAGTAGTCATCCCTCTGCCAAAGCTTAAAATGCATCTGTCACTATGCAAACATGACAGCATGCATCTGGCCACTTGCACGAGGGACTCAGAGGGTCTCCCTGCCTTCATCTCCACCGCATAGTGCCACAGTCTGTCAGGTTCATCTGTGTTATCTTCATAGTTGTCCTCCAGCTCCTCATGCTTCTCCTGCTCCTCTTCTGTCCCTTGGGCAGATAAACCACATAGGTATGTATAAAATTGCTGGTCATTTATGTCCTCTTCCTCCTCTGCCAGTTCATCCTCCTCAGGGCTCAGGTGACTGTGAGATGTAGGCGCCAAGTCTTCTGTCCCCTCGCCAATCATATTTATCAACATCCCCTTCAGGACGTGAAGGAGTGGAATGACATAATTCATCACGTAGTTCTGCCAACTGACAATAAAGTGAGTAAACCGCACTTCTCACGCATGAACTGCCACTGGCTAAGATGGAAATTACACTGGGGAGTTAACCTACCCATCTGCTGCATTAAGAAATCATTGATCACCCTCCTCTGCTGGTATAGGTGGTCTAACATATGGAATGTGCAGTTCCAACAGGTGGAAATGTTGCATATAAGATGATGTTGGGGAAGAGCATATTGCCTTTGCAGCTCAAGGAGGGCGTGTTTTGCATGGGAAAAGTTAGTCCACACTCCTTGCGCTGCAGGTCTATCGGTGTGGTGGGTTCAGTTCACACCATAAGTCAATGTAGAAATAGAAAGGATGACCGCACTGCTCCGATTTAGAGAAGATTCCAAGTATTCCAGGACCAAAACGAATGAATCAATATAGCCAAGGCAACAAAATCCTCATATTTGTGTCTTCCACACGTCCCTATTAGATGTTTAAAAAATAGTGAAAGAACCTTCAATGCAATCGTATTTCTGGCTATTTATTATACTCACAAGAATAAAACATTAAAAGCGCATCACAATACCATAAAAAGTCCGTCCCGGTAAGCGTCTCTGCCTCATGTTATCACCTGACCCGGGTTTCGCCTTCACTTCATCAGGGGCTGTAATTCCACTGGCTTTCAGGTGTTTTTTATATTCCCATCCATTAACACCTTAACGACCTAGGACGAGAATGCTCGTCCTAATATGGCGTTACTTAACGCCCTAGGATGAGCATTCTCGTCCTAGGGTTAATGTGGTGCTGCTGCCCCGCTGCCGCAATCTGCAGTAGGGGCCCGGCTGATACTAACAGCCGGGCCTCTGCTGTATCCGCCAGCACCGGTGATTACACCGATGCCGGCGGATTAGCCCCTTGTATGCCGCTGTCACGCTGACCGCGGCATACAAGGTAATTGCGGCAGCTGTTAAAGCCATCGGGTCCCCGTGAGGCGGTGGGGGGGGCCCGATGGCTGAGATGGAAGCCCCGAAGTCACAGTGTGAGACGCTGACAGTTGAATGCAGCATAATACAGATGTATTGTGCTGCATTCAATCAGGGATCAGACCCTGAAATGTTAAAGTCCCTTACTGGGACATAAGTGAAATGTAAAAAAAAGTTAAATAAAAGTGTTTTAATAAAAAAAAATAATAAAGTTTCAATAAAAAAAAAAGCCCCTTCCCCATAAAGAAACACATAAAAATAGAAAAAAAAATAAAAAATATACATATTAGGTATCGCCACGTCCGTAAAAACCTGCTTTATTAAAATATCACATGATCCAGCCCGCCCGGTCAACACCGTAAAAAATAAAAAATAAAAACTGTCTAAAAAAAGTCATTTTTGGTCACATTTCATCACAAAAAATGTAATACCATGCGATCAAAAAAGCGTATGCCCCCAAAAATAGTACCAATCTAACCGTCATCTCATCCCGCAAAAAATGAGCCCCTACCCGAGACAATCGCCCAAAAAATAAAAAAACTACAGCTCTCTGACTATGGAGACACTGAAACATGATTTTTTTTGTTTCAAAAAGGATATTATTGTGTAAAACTTAAATAAATAAAAATAAGTATACATGTTAGGTATCGCCACGTCCGTAAAAACCTGCTCTACAAAAATATAGCATGATCTCTCCCCTCAGGTGAACACTGTAAAAATAAAAAATAAAAACTGTCTAAAAAGCCATTTTTTGTCAGCATTTCATCACAAAAATTGTAATACCAGCGATCAAAAAGCGTATGCCCCAAAATAGTGCCAATCTAATGGTCATCTCATCCCGCAAAAATTAGCCCCTACCTGAGACAATCGCCCAATAAAATAAAAAAACTAAGCTCTCTGACTATGGAGACACTGAAACATGATTTTTTTTGTTTCAAAAAGCATATTATTGTGTAAAACTTAAATAAATAAAAATATTATACATGTTAGGTATCACCACGTCCGTAAAAACCTGCTCTACAAAAATATAGACATGATCTCTCCACCCTCAGGTGAACACTGTAAAAAATAAAAAATAAAAAACTGTCTAAAAAAAGCAATTTTTTGTCACATTTCATCACAAAAAATGTAATACCAAGCGATCAAAAAAGTGTATGCCCCAAAAATAGTACCAATCTAATCGTCATCTCATCCCGCAAAAAATGAGCCCCTATCTGAGACAATCGCCCAAAAAATAAAAAAATTACAGCTCTCTGACTATGGAGACACTAAAATGTGATTTTTTTTTGTGCTTCAAAAATATTGTGTAAAACTTAAATAAATAAAAAAAGTATACATATTAGATATTGCCGCATCCGTAACGACCTGCTCTATAAAAATATCACATGATCTAACCTGTCAGATGAATGTTGTAAATAACAAAAAATAAAAACAATGCCAAAAATGCTAGTTTTTGTTACCTTGCCTCACAAAAAATATAATATAGAGCTACCAAAAATCATATGTACCCTAAAATAGCACTAACAAAACTGCCAACTTATCCCGTAGTTTCCAAAATGGGGTCAGTTTTTTGGGAGTTTCCTACTCTAGGGGTGCATCAAATGTGACATGGCAACTTAAACTTTTTCCAGTGAAATCTGCCCTGGCGTTCCTTTCCTTCTGCGCCCTGCCGTGTGCCTGTACAGCAGTTTACAATGACAAATGGGGCATTTCTGTAAACTACAGAATCAGGGTAATAATTACTGAGTTTTGTTTGGCAGTTAACCCTTGCTTTATTCTCAGAATAAAATGATTCATATGGAAAATCTGTCATAAAAGTGAAATTCGGAAATTTTGGCTACATTTTCCTTTAATTCTTGTGGAACACCTAAAGGGTTAATAACGTTTGTAAAATCAGTTTTGAATACCTTGAGAGGTGTAGTTTCTAAAATGGGGTCACAAAGTGACTTCAAACCTGAACTGGTCCTTAAAAAGTGGGTTTTGGAAATTTTGTGAAAAATTTCAAGATTTGCTTCTAAATTTCTAAGCCTTCTAACGTCCCAAAAAAATAAAATGTAATTTTCAAAGTGATCCAAACCTGAGGTAGACACATGGGGAATGTAAAGTCATAACTATTTTTGGAGGCATTACTATGTATTTTAAAAGTAGAGAAATTGACATTTGGAAATGTGCAAATTTTTCTAAATTTTTGGTAAATTTGGTATTTTTTTATAAATAAGAATGAAATATTTTGACTCAAATTTATCACTGTCATGAAGTACAATATGTGACGAGAAAACAATCTCAGAATGGCCTGGATAAGTAAAAGCGTTCTAAAGTTATCACCACATAAAGTGAGACATGTCAGATTTGTTAAAAATGGCCTGGTCCTTAAGGTGAAAAATGGCTGGGTCCTTAAGGGGTTAAAGGGGAAGCAACGCATATTCACCGACGCAGTTGGTGACGCATCCTCATTTGTTTATTTATTTACTTTCCTACTTGTCTTCAACTTTACTCCAATGTATTCTAAAAGTGCTAGATGTATCGCATCAGATACATTTTTGGCATTGGGATGCGCTTTTAATGTTTTATTCTTGTGGGTATAATAAATAGCCAGAAATACGATTGCATTGAAGGTTCTTTCACTATCGGTGTCCCATTTTAAACATCTAATAGGGACGTATGGAAGACACAAATATGCTGATTTTGTTGCCTTGGCTATATTGATTCATTCGTTTTGATCCTGGAATACTTGGAATCTTCTCTAAATCGGAGCAGTGCGGTCATTCTTTTTATGTTTAGTCCAGTGAAAGACTTGAGGAACCGAGTGACAACGAGATTAAAGACCTACACTATACAGAGCGCATGGGTCAGCCCTCCCTGATGCAGGAAAGACAAAATGTTCTTCCTGTTATCAGTAACCATGGTTTCTATATACGTCAGTGAAGAGACAGCCAGTATTTTCATTTCTTTATTGGTGATGCGGAGAAGTTCCTCCCCAGTCTGGCTCTGTTCGCCCAGGCTGGCGAAGTGCACAACCACGTGACAATGCCTAGCTTTGCATAGGTGATATGATGGAGGACCACTGTGAACAGTGCCTAGAGGAGAGTGCCGACAAGGTGTAGGATGAGGAGGCAGAGGAGGACATTGGCGCAGAAATCCAGTAATTAAAACACGGAGGCGGTATTGTCAGCACCTGGCCAAGCTACTGGTATGCCTGCGCAACATTTGCTCCCGCCTGACTGTCATCATTGGTAGTTCCACGCCTAAAGGAGTCCATAGGGGACCTTTCCACCAAGTCTGTGCTGGCCTGTAACTGTCTTCAAAAAGGTCATCATTGCTATGCTAAGTGGAGCAGGGCTAGCGGCAACCATAACTTGCCTGACATACGGAGCAGCATAAAAGCAAGGGACAGATGATGGCGTAGAGGCAGTTCTTGGGCCATGCCAACTAAACATGGTGTCAGAGGAACCCACCAATATCTGGCTGTGTGTATCTGTTGTAATTTGAGATGATTGTGAAGAGCGAGTCAACCATTCCAGTACAGCTGGATTATTGGTCAAAAGAAGGCTGCTGGATGACAGTGGCAGCTCAGATCTGTTGCTGCTGCTGCTAGCACCACCCCTTCTTCTGCTGCTACTTGTATCGGGTACAGGATTATTTTTGCCACTGTCCATTCCTTTGGAGGGCCCAGGCAACTGTCTGTTGGACATGATGTTTAACAACTGTATCGCTAACAGAACGGATTAGCTATGAATTTTTGTGCACTGCAGTGCACATTTTTGTATATAGCAATAAATTAGACCTGCCTGTAATACTGACACACATTAACTCTACAGCTAACAGAATGGATTACCTATGAATATTGGTGCACTGCAGTGCACACTGCAATAAATTAGACCTGTGATGCACAGTAACTTTACAGCTAATAGAACGAATTAGCTATGAATATTGGTGCACTGCAGTGCACACCAATGTACTGTGGCAGTGGAGCTGCCACAGGGCCATATGAGGGACATTAAAATGGTGTATCTTACCCAGAGAAAACTGGGTGAGAACAAAAAAGGCTGGGAGAATAGGTTTTTCCCACTGTTTGCAGCAGCTAGGGTGGTAATGAATGGAATTAGCAGCCAGCTGAGGAGCTCAGGTAAAAATGGGCTGGGCTCCTCAATCAGGGCTCCCAGTCTGGGGAGGAATCAGGCTTGTGTCAACACCTGTGGGAGCCGGGACCTTCTTAACCCTGTGTGGGGTAAGCACCGTAGTGTGTTTTGGGGAGCTGGGTGGTAGACCCAGATCCCAATAGAGAGGGACAATATTGTGTAGTCAGTGGCCAGACGGTCTAGAGTTTATGTTTACTATTTGTACTTCTGTAAAAGTGACAAATAAAGCTGGTCGTGGCCAGTTTGCACCCAGATCTGCAGTTTTGAAGTGGCTTCCTGAGATGTGCCAATCGTCTAAGGTGAGAAGACGGCGATCCAGGAGAGCTAAGTGATCCCGAGTTGTCACAGCACACAGTGATAAATTGTAGCAGAGTTTGTAGTTCAGCAGTCTCTACACTCTCACTGCACTCTCCCTCTCCAATATTGTCCTATATTGCCAGTGTTTGCAGCAACAGTGTCCCTAGTGCATAAGTGTCTTGTCACGTCTCTCCTTATGCTAAGCTCACAGGAAAATGGTGGTGACTGCTATAGATCAGGGTGTTATAGGTCTCTGCCTAGCTGTCTGCAGATTGGCTGGCTCCACGGCATTCGGAAATTTTACAGACCCTTTAACTTTTTTCACATTTTGTTATGTTGCGGCGTTTTGCTATAATAAAAAAAATTCCCAAACTGATAAAGTGAAAAAAAAATCTTCAAAATCTTTGTTTATTTATTGAAAGGGAAAACTTAAAATCTTGCATTGACATAAGTATTCAGACTCTTTACTCAGTACTTTGTTGAAGTACCTTTGGCAGCAATTACAGCCTCCAATCTTCTGGGGTATGATGCCACAAGGTTTGCACACCTGGATTTGGGGATTTTCTTCCATTCTTCTCTACAGATCCTCACAAGCTCTGTTGGGTTGTATGAAGACCATTGGTGGACAGCCATTTTCTGATCTCTCCAGAGATGTTCGATTGAGTTTAAGTCAGGGCTCTGGCTAGGCCACTCTAGGATATTCCCTAAGCCACTCAGTACTTTGTGCCATTCTATCCATCCAGTGGTGTGATGCTAACAGCATCTGTAAAATTATGTCACTCAACATGATGTGGATAATTTTGAGAAGACTATGGTGGACATTTACACCAGTCATCTTATCCGACAACAATGGTCTCTTGCATTCTATAAATTTCCAGTCCAGTATTCACTTATTTTTGTGCAAATTTAACCAAGTGGCCAATGGTCATATATAAAATGGGCAAAGACCTATGGGATAAGTAAACCGATGTAATTGGGAAACTTGATGTTTGTAAATAAGCTAAGCTAAATATTGAGATAAATATAAAGTAGACATCCTGTACTTATAAATGAATTTCTAACGCTGTTGTTAATTAAGTCAATGCATCTTAGCTTCTCAGTGTTCTTTGCTCCTGGATGAATGACATCCAGGAACAGCTCATTTTTCTATAATTATGGACAAATCTGCCAATAACTCATTTAAAGAACATGTGTTGCCTTTCTTTTCTTTTATAAGTGCTATTGATGTGAAAGTGTTTTATTTTAATTCAGAACATTTCCATCCACATGTAGTCGGTGATGAGAAGTTTTGGTTAAAGTTTATTTAGAGAAATACAGTATGATAAGACAGCTACATGTGAATACTCGATGGCTGGGAGGATTGCAACATGCAATGCAGTCATTTATACCGTAGAGGATTTTGGTAGAAGTGAAACCAGGAAACTTTCAGAGATGATTTCAATTGAAAATGCAAAAAATTTATTCCAACCATTTCACTAAATCTGATATCTATCTATCTATCTATCTATCTATCTATCTATCTATCTATCTATCTATCTACCTAATTATTCATACAGTATTAACATGGAGCTACATATTAAAAATGAAGATAAAATATATTTGGTAAGAATTATGTGGGAAAGCCTTCTGGATGCCTTTGATGATCTCTAGTTTGCATTAATGAAAAACTAAAAGTTACTGGGAAATGTAGTTTACAAATGTTTTCCAAGGTTTTACACATGTTGTGAATACAAGTGTGCCAAGGTGAGGGAAAATAAAAAATTACTCTAAACCTCAATAACTGCCATAAATTGCAAAAACTTATAGGAGGGGGGCAGTACTAATTTATAAAATATAGCTTTTATTCATATCCTTAATAAAAAAGGGAAATATCAATTCCCACACGAAACACCTCAAACAAATAATCCATAGAAACAAAAAACAAATATTGTACGGAGAATAAAAAAGGCTGAGAAATCGTTCTTACCAGATTCTAGACGCTCATTTGAACGATATCTGCAATGGAAAGGCAAATTCCAGTGTTAGTTGTAAGAATTTTATCTTTCATTAATAAAGCACTAACAAAAAATTCCTCAAGATCAGAAGCGTTAGGAATAAGGGGCTGCTCTAACCCTAAAATTCAGGGCTACCACTTACTCAGCCCGGAGATACGACCTGAAGGTAGCCGTACTCTGTCCCCGTTACTAAACCTAATCTTCCCTGATTCTGAGACCCTACTAAATCTCAATCCCAATAGTCCCAAGGCGTTTCGACCAAAATATATACAATTGCCCAAGAATCATCAGGGGACTAGGGCAATGTAAATAATTGGGAAAGAGTCCCATAAAGAAACAAAGGTGAATGCACCAAATCATTAAAGTGCGCCATCCACAAATAAAATTAACAAAAGTGCAATAATACAATACTACCAGTGAGCAGCGTATAGAAAGCCGCCACACAGTTGTGTAACCGTTCACTGCTTACAGAGCGTATGGCCCATCACAAGCAGCGAAACGTTAATGGTGTCCATACGACTGTGTTTCCATACAGCACACCATGCGCAGAGATTCCGTCCTGGTGCGGACGATATCTCCTCCTGGAGATAGGCAGTCAGCAGCACTTACCCTTCGCTGGCCACCTTTTGAGGGTTTGCAAGTCCGCGCCGCCGGCCGCGCATCCCACGTCACTTCTGGTGACGTCATCCATAGCGCTCAATGCGCCGGACATGCGCATTACTGATCCTGATACCCGGACATGTCATTCTCAGTTGCCCAGAGTCTATGACATGCCGGGCATGCGCAGTGCTATTCCTAATGCCCACACTTGTCATACCTGCTTACCCATAACCAATGGTAAGAGGGCATATACAAAAGGGAAATTGGAACTGCAAAATATGTTGTCTATCTTACCCATACTGTACATTAGCAAGATAGATGTATTTATATCTAATTTAATAGAAAATACATGAGAGTACTGTACATTGTCAGCACAAATGTACTCCCAGCACTAGTATGTAGGTTCATATTGGCTGACCATTTACACCCGGGGTAGAATACAGAAAAACAGCAAAAAACATAGACAGACATAACCAAAAAAGCAGACACAAAAGCAGACAACAATCTAAACAAAACATCCAAAATTAAGTTGTTCATTTAGACCCCGAGGGTTTGGTGTGTCTAAATTAAAGATCCACCAACATTCCCTTTGTAGGATATATTTATCTCAGTCCCCTCCTCGGGGTGATTTTCTTACCAATTCAATTCCTTTAAATAATACAGAATCTAGGTTACCACCATGTGTTTCATTAACATGACGTGCCACAGGGGTATCCTTTTTGTTTCTTACATCGCACAGGTGTTCTCCAATGCGGTAGCGTAGTTCCCTATGGGTTTTTCCCACATAACGCAGGCCACAAACACAGGTGATCATATATATCACCCCCACCGACCGGCAGTTGATAAAATCCCGGATATGGTGTGTTATACTGGATGTTTTTCCTGTAAAGTTTTTACCCGGCTGAATATATTTACAAAAACAACATCTGCTGCATTTAAAGCAGCCCACTAGAGGTTTATCAAGCCAGGTTTTGGATTTTTCAGGTGGTACAAAATGACTATGTACAAAGTGATCCCTTAGATTACGTCCCCTTCTGTAAACACAGGTATATGATCACCTGTGTTTGTGGCCTGTTAATGAAACACATGGGGGTAACCTAGATTCTGTATTATTCTAGATTCTGTATGATCTTGAGGAATTTTTTGTTCCCTTTTTTATTAAGGATATGAATAAAAGCTATATTTTATAAATTAGTACTGCCCCCCTCCTTTATGTTTTTACACATGTTGTGGTTGCTAGTCTGTTCTCAAATAAGTTTAGGTTATTTCCTGGCAACAAATGATGCTGCCTTCAGGTGACACTGCCACATCTCCATTCACTTTGTTACAATGCCAGTTGATCACAAGACTGAAGAACTGAACTTTGCCTTTAGCAGTCAATTTTTGTAGATACCAATGTTTTCTCCTGGTACTCCGATTGAACAAGGATTTACAAATTATAGAACAAATGGACAGTCACAAGACTAATATTATAAGCATCTATTAACATTGGCAAGTAACAAATATTCACAAGTAGAACTCACCAATAGATGAAAGGAGCTGAATGATGATGGTAAATGAATGAGAGAGATTTCAGTCAATTGACAGATGGTTTTGGTATTCAGATTGAAATGACAGAGAACAGAAATGCATGCACTGACAGAAACTGGCCCTAATCTGCAATATTATAACCGTAGCAAGATAAAAAGAAGGCCCTAGAACTATAGATGAGCGAATCATCCAAAATTCGCTTTGGCGAATGTTCGACGAATTTCTGACAAGATTCGTTCATAATACGAATTTAGTCAGTCGAATTCATGTTAAAAAATAATCGATGTTTTGCGAACATTCCTGCACAAATTACGAACATACAGTCAGTGTTGTTAAAAGTACGCAATACGTAAGCATTAGCATACAAAAGTGCGTACGAATCCTTAGCATACTATTGACTCATGATTGTGTCATACGCACGAGGCTAGGCCGCGGCGTATGGTCTTTAGAGGCAGTCCATATGAGGTAAAAAAGTAAGGTGCTCACTGCTAGCTATCCAGCTAAGTGCATAATTTACTAAAAACACCGTACAAAAAGTCCATAATAGGACACATTGCAGTACCTGTAAAAGAATACACACAATGGGCTAAAGTGCTTGAAAGTTGCTGAACCAGTAAAAACAGTGTAGCTAAAATACAGCAAAGACATAAGTATGCAAACATTTTAGTGCAATCAATTTCACATTTGCAAGCATAATAGGCTCATATATACATTTGAGTCTCTCCTCATGGCTCCTTGACATGATAAAACACTGGAACAAACTCCAAAATGCAATTGTAATCCACGTGAGGTAATTTTGTAATCCAAACAGGTACCGTGTAATAGATAGAAAATAGCAGCACATAGAGAACCCTTTTTGCAAAGCAGGCTCCCAAATAACCTGAGAAGGGGGGAAAAAGGAAAATAAACGCGCTTAGGCGCAACTGGGAATTTTCTGCAGAATGGGGGGGTGTCCTGACAAGCCATGTTCATCTGGGTGAGAGTCAAACGGGGCAATACAAACTAAACAAACAAAAAAGGGCCAACTAGCTTTCACCCGTCAGGTGCAGTCCATGGTGTGGCTCCCATAGGTCCTCTTGAAGTGTCCTTGAGAAAGCCCTCCTCGCTTGAGCTGCTACTGAAGGACATCAGAAAATGCTCCAGCCTCCTGTAGGCCAAGCTCGCTGCCGTGGTGGAACTCCACTGTCCTCTTCTTCCGGAAGTCGGACTTGACCGAGTCCGGATGGTGGTCACGCTGTGAGCCCTGAAGCCACTTGCGTTTTTCCGGACCCTCCTGCCGCGACAGCAGGGGTAAGGACTTCTGGCTGCAGCGGTGGAGGCAAGGTTGCACCCAGGGAAGAAGGCTCAGCTCCCCTGGCTGCTGCTGGCTTGATCTTCCACAGTAGTTGGTACTGGTGGATCACCGTGGATTGGAATGTAAATGATGACGTTGTCAGCTGACCCAGCTGAAAGGACTGTGATGGTGGTGGTGGTTGCAGTCCAGGTATCAGAGGCTCCGGCTGTGGCTTCTCCCTGAAGCGGAGAGTGCCATCTGGTGACTACTGAAGGCAGCGCACTGGTACTGTGCCTGGTAGTTCCTCCGGCCAAACTTCAGGTGGTGATGTTGGGACCAGGGGCTTGGATAGTCGGTTAACCCCGGTAGCGAAGGGGCCTTTCAGGGATGCCATGGGGGTGTACTCCACTTGATCCCCCATGTACAGGCTGTGATGGGGTTGGGGCAGATACGGCCATTTAACTGACCTGTGGCCCATGAAGTACTCCTTATTGTCCTCGTCGTCAGCCAGGAAGCCTGATCCTTGCTCCGTAGAAAACCACAGGACAGTTCCCTTTCTGCGCTCCAAATTAGGATCTCCCGTCCTAGGATGGTCCAGTACCTGGATCACCCAGTCCTCCACGGCATTCTTGTAGTCCCAGAGGGTCTGCGCCTGGGCCGTCACCGATGCTGGCACAATCGGGTTCTGCCTTATGGAAGGTGCTGTTGATCTCCTCCTAGGCGGCAAAGTGGACGCCTCTGCCACACAGCCGCACTAGCCGTCTCACGACGAACCGCCTCACGATGTGCAGCAACCTCAGCAGACGGTAAGGAGAATAAGGGCACTTAAGCTGGGTTTCTCGTCTTGAGTTCAGAGTTTGACACCCTGATGTCTGGAGCGGGTGGTGGTTCGGGGAACTCGTTCCCAAAGACCATCTGGTTCCAGTTCGGACGCAGCTCTTTAGCCATGCTTGCTGTACTGATCAGTGTTTAGCGCTCGTCTAAACTGGTTCAGAGGAGAGTGGAGTACTGAGGGAGGAGTCTTCACTCCCTATACATGCAAATAGTTAGATCCCGGTGGGCCGGGCAGGTTTTTTTCCAGTTCTGAGGGGTGGCATATCGTCATTTTCCTGCTTCACGAAGAATGCGTACGTTTTGTACGTAGCGTACATATCATAAGTATCATTAGCGTTCAAAATTTTATGAAAATTTACGAATAATACGAAGCTAATCTGAAAAAATCCGGATTCGCTTCGGAGTAGAAAATTTGTAAGATTCGATTCGAATCTACGAAGCGGCGGATAGATTCGCTCATCTCTACCTAGAAACAAGAAGATCAAAAACTAAATTCAGTAAACAATTAGCAGGTTCCATAGGAAAACAACAAACTTCAAGGCTAGACGCAAGGTAAGGTAAGGACTAGAAGGACTACATGAACCAAGCAACATTGACTAAATTCTGGATACAAATACAAAGCTCGCACTATACAATGCACCTTCAGTACAGAAGGCGGGAATTTTAAGGCAAGGCTAACTAGTCAGGAATTCCTCCATAAACATGAGAAGACAAAACTGGAAGAGAACCCCTGCTGCTTATAACACTTTTGTGGAAATTTGAGCGCTTCACTCACCATAGTACTGAAGAGCTTATTGAAGTGCATATTAATATGACACACTTCTGCCGCTTGTGGCTGTAAAGGGTTTGAGGAACTAAGGTACTATTATTTTATTAATGGTATACATGTGTTTTTCAGACTAAATCAATTCTGTAGTAGGTTTGTATTTAAAAACTTGCTTCATTTGGCTTCTGTAGTATTTATGTTACCCTACATAGCTAGCTGCTAAACACGATTCTCTGATAAATCAATCTGACTGACTTTCTCAAGTTTTGGTTTGTATGCCTTCTATGACTTCTTCAAACTTCCCAGCTAGTTGAACTTTATTCTTCGGGAGAAGAAAGAGAAGGGTGGAGACTAAGCCTTCAGTCTGATCTCAGTCTGAGACACTTATCACAGAATGGCTTCCACAGCTGCTGTGTAGTGAAAAACACAGAAGCTGCATCAAAGCCAAACTAAGCAAAATATGCAATAAAAACATTGTTTTAGCTCCAAATACAGATTTAGTAGAGTTAACAGTCACAGTTATAACGCGTTAACTAGATGTGATAACTCAACAAGTGTAACGGTTAACTCTGCTACATCTCTACACCAGTAATTAAAAACATGTCCATAGCCTTCAAAATAGGTGATATGGTTATTGGACCACAATGCTGTATGTAGGGAGAATAGCGGAAGGAACTGACAGAACAATGGGGTCATTATTAAAAACTAGTTCTGAGCAAAACCAGATCCAAATAGTTGCTAATGGCAATACCACTGTTATTTTCCCCTGACTTCTATTGTCTTCCTGTTGGAGTTTGTCTTTATCTTACATTCTTTGCCAGTGTTGCGCAATTTCATATTGTTAAATACCCAACGTTAATCACGTAACTGACAACAACATGTGGATATAAAAGTTGGAAATTACACTTTGTTTTAACTTGTGAACAGAAACTTAACTTGTGCACAACGTTCTGAATTACTTTCCCTTTTTATCATTCACGCTCATTATGAGCCACAAAAGACTTTTGACAAAATGGTGTTTTAATTCTAGTCATCGGCTGTTAAATCTTCAGGGAAATTAATGTATTGAGCTGTGTAGGGAGACCGAGGCCGGCGCATCAGATGTTCTAACTGGTGCCTACTAGCAGTTAAATGCATATAATTAGTGCAGATATTAAGCAGATTGCATGGACATCATTCATTTATAAACAAAAGTCACTTGACACAAATCACTTTAATTTGAGACTGAAAAGCTCCAAAATTTGGGCAAGGGAATATACATGACATTTGCTGACTGCTAGTGACATTGCAATCCCCAGTGAGACGATTATTATTTCCTAATATTATTGAAGAGGGATGAAATGTTTTCGAAAAATTCTTGGCCTATTGTGTCTTGTAAGGATCCTGTATGCAAACACTTTTTTTTTAAAGGAAGTGGGTACGTGTTACTTTATAATAAGAAGCAAGTTTCCATTAAGACTGGCAGAACTATGGTTTAGCGCATGGTAGTTGATTGCTTACCACATATGGTTTTAAGTAGGGCTGTTGGCAGCACCCAGCAAAGCCAGGCAGATACCTGGACCACTGCTACAATTAGTTTATTGGTGTCCAAAGATGACCACGAGCTTTACACTTCTTGCCAATTATACAGGTTACCAGAGCAAAAACTAGTCAACATGAAAACTACCCACGTTCTTCAGGGGTTATAGTAATTGCAGGTGTTTTGCATCTTGACTATTCTACCACTGACAATCCCATTCCCAAATCCATCCTTCTGCCAGTATTCTAATTACATGGAATACATTAGACCCACCATTAACTCATTAAAATAACAAAGCAGAATGTGCTGCATATTAGAAGAGCTTTCACATGTAAACTGATACTGTTATCGTCTTTCCACATGAATTTAGGGACTCTACAGTATTAGTATTTATAGTCTCAATTGTCTCTGATTGGTATTATTGCTCCAATCATTGACAACAAATACCTTTCATACACACTGCTGGTTGTGTTTTCATAACTTCTTTTTAAAAAATGTAAAAAATACATTCCACCAATTCCCATTATAAAAACAGTTAAATCATACTCTGTGTTAAAGTGGTTTTCTGGGAGTACAATATTGATAACCTGTCTTCAGGAAAGGTGACCAGTATCAGCTTATTGAGGTCCGACTCCTGGTGCCCACACTGATCAGATGTTTGAAAGGGATGCAGCTCTTGGATGAGCACTTAGGCAGCATACTAAGCACAGCACCGGATATTGAATATACATTGGTAGTATTAAGAATAATGGAAACCCTCTTGAAAAAGAAGACAGCAACTTGTTTGATCCAAAACAAAATGGCTTCACTGAGGGTATATCATGTTAAACTAATCTTATGATTTCTTTGACTATGTCACAAAAGTGTTGGACAAAGGTGGCACCGTGGATATTGCCTACCTGGTCTTCACCAAAGCCTTGATACAGTGCCACATAGAGAGCTGATACATTACTGAATAATGGACTTAATCACTGGAGAGTTCAGTGGAATCACAGTTGGCTTGTGAATACATATCAGAAGATTTTTTGTTAATGGTGTGCATTCTGGACAGAGACAAGTTACAAGGGTCTGTCTTGAGTGTTATTCCTTTTAATATTTTTGTAGGTGACTTCGAGAAGGTTTGGTAGGCAAGTTTTGCTGTTTTGCTGATGACACAAACATGAGTAACAAGGTAGATATACCCAGGTGCATTAGTAACATAGAAAAAGATTTAGCTTCTCTGTATAAATGGTCCAAACTATGGAAACTGCAGTCCAATATGTCCAAATGTAAAATAATGCATTTGCGGAGAAGGATCCCTCTATCTGACTATCATAATGACAGTTCTGTGTTAGCCAAAGCTTCAGAAGAGAAGACTCTAGGGGTCCTGATATCAGACAAATTCAAAATGAATGCACAGTGTGGTCAGGTAGCTGGGAAAACAAGTGGGATACTCGGTTGTATAGCTGAAAGTATAACCAGTAGGAAGAGCGAGATTGAGATCTGCTGTATGGAGCGCTAGTGAGACCACATCCAGAGTGCTGTGTCCAGTTCTGGAGACCCTACCTACAACAAGACATAGATAAAATGAAACAGGAGCAAAATAAGTGTTCTCATGTCTTATGTTTGCATGTGGCGCTACCCTTAGGGCTCAAGCACATGAACATATTTTTTGTCTGTGTTCGTTCTGTTTTTTGTTGTTTTTTTGTGGCTTGTATGTGAAACCATTCATTTCAATGAAGCCACAATAAAAACAATTTTGTGGACAAGGAAAGGCATTGTTACAATGGATCAAAAAAAAATGGATGTAACATGGACGTCACACGGATGTCATTCCGTTTTTTTTTTTTACATAAAATACATATGGTTGTGTGCATGAGCCTTTATGAAATATGATAAAACACAAGATAAATATTTCTGATGATAATAACCATCACAACAACATTATTATACCACACATCTACCAAAAATATATATAATGTATAGGTATAATATTAAAAAAATATAGAATGTATTTTTTAGATTTGAATTCCATCAATTGCTCTTTGGGGTACTGAGCAATTTGAATACTGGTAATGTGTGCGACTGATTAGTCCTGTCAAGCTAGCCACAGGTTAACAGGCCTCATTTCCCATTTCTGACAGCAATATATGCTGTTTCATGCTTCATTCACATTCCCTATGTTCAACACAAACCAGGGTCATTCTATATATGGAAATTTCTGTCCCTGGGGCAAAAAAATTAAAAAAGGTGAGATTGGCGCTTTAACCTCACTGGCCTCAGAAAATATGTTTTAGTCTGATACATTATACTAGTGGGAATTATTTATCAAGAAGATACAAGCCTGATATTTCAGAAATAATGAGATGTTCTGCTTTTGCAGCTGAAATGTTATGGTCTGGACTAGCATACGCCATGAATCCATAGGAATTAAATACCCTTAGAAATGCTATATCATGCAGAACAGTTATGTAACGATTCTCTTATAGTCTTGTGAAGTGGCGCTGAAATCTTCTCAAAGCTTTAATCCTTATTGAGACATTTATTTTTCATCATGTTGACCTGCTCTTTCCACACATTTTCCAGACCATCCATCTGTAATTACGATGAAGAGAACACTTGTCTATGGTGTTTTATTCAATTAAAAGAACCGGTTACATACAGGATGTTCCCCACTTTTTAGTTTGCATGTCATTATGGTAAAAAAAAAACATCACATTCAGTTGAAGGAACTTATTCAGAAGCCTTGTTCACATTTCCAAGTCAGTTTGACATCCATGAGAAAATCAGTCCGTGTTTTATCCATGAGGATGTTTGTGAAGGATCCATTTTTTGTCCTCTGTGTATCATACTTATTCCTATTCAGCTGAAAATTTATTTCCAAAGCATCTCCTATCATTGGTCAATAAAAAACACACCTTACACAGATCAAAAACAGATATCATCCATGTTGTGTCTGTGATTTTCACAGATCCATAGACTTCAATGGGCGTATTTGATCTGCATCGTGGACCAAAGTAGTGCATGTCTCCATGGTCAATAAAAAAAAATACTGATGTGTGAACAAACATATAAAAATCAATAGATATGTGTGCTAGCTGTGGAAATTTCAGCACACGTCAGTGAAAAATGGCAAATGTGAACAAGGCCTAAGCCTGGTTTCATACAAAGTTTTTTGCGTATTTGGAAGCATTTTATGTAGCTTTTTTTCACCTTTTATGTGTTTACTGTATATGTTGCTTTAAAGTCTGCAATGAATTATGAAATTCATTGCAGGTAAAGTTTTTTTGCATGCATTTTTTGTGTTGCGTGTTAAAACACGGAATGCTCTTGGTAAGGCATTGAGAAAACAACCAGTATAAAAGCTTTACAAGGAAAACATGGTGAAAAGCCACAAAAACACCACAAAATATGAAAAAAACAGCATGGTGTGTGTTTTAACACAATAGCAGATCTGTAGCAAGTTCTTTGCAGATTTTCCACATTAAAAAATTAATAGCCAAAAAACACCACTGCAAATACCGCCAGATTCTGATGCAGTATTATGAGCCAAAGCAAGAAGTGGATCCAGCAAGAAAATACGTCCTTCCTTCATATTTCCCATCCCTTATGAAACCAGTTCTGGCTTTAGTTAAAAGAAAATGCCTAAAAAGACTGCTACAAAAACTGTGGCTGTTTTTTCCAAAAAACTGTGTGGTGAAATCACCCTTATGATATTTGATATTATGATATAATACAAAAGGTACAGGGAGTGGACTGCTGAGGACTGGGGTAAAGTCATTTTCTCTGATGAATCCCCTTTTCGATTGTTTGGGACATCTGGAAAACAGCTTATTCGGAGAAGACGAGGTGAGCGCTACCACCAGTCTTGTCTCATGCCAACTGTAAAGAATCCTGAAACCATTCATGTGTGGGGTTGCTTCTCAGCCAAAGAAATGGGCTCTCTCACAGTCTTGCCTAAAAACACAGCCATGAATAAAGAATGGTACCAGAATGTCCTCCGAGATCAACTTCTCCCAACCGTCCAAGAGCAGTTTGGCGATCAACAATGCCTTTTCCAGCATGATGGAGCACCTTGCCATAAAGCAAAGGTGATAACTAAATGGCTCAGGGAACAAAACATAGAGATTTTGGGTCCATGGCCTGGAAACTCCCCAGATCTTAATCCCATTGAGAACTTGTGGTCAATCATCAAGAGACGGGTGGACAAACAAAAACCTACAAATTCTGACAAAATGCAAGCATTGATTGTGCAAGAATGGACTGCTATCAGTCAGGATTTGGTCCAGAAGTTGATTGAGAGCATGCCAGGGAGAATTGCAGAGGTCCTGAAGAAGAAGGGTCAACACTGCAAATATTGACTTGCTGCATTAACTCATTCTAACTGTCAATATAAGCTTTTGTTACTCATAATATGATTGCAATTATATTTCTGTATGTGATAAAAACATCTGACAAACACACATAAAAACCAGAGGGCAGCAGATCATGTGAAAATATAATATTTGTGTCATTCTCAAAACTTTTGGCCATGACTGTACAGTGGTTTTCCCCATTCACTTCATTGAGGTTGTCAACATAAACAGAAAATCAGCAACAATAAACACATAACATAACACAGACACAAAAAAACCCCACCAAAACTGTGATAAATAGTGAAGATTTATGTGCATGTTTTTGTGTGGCTTGGTGCAGATTTCATATGGATTTGCTGCATATAAATCATATCTTTATGGTCCCTTCACACAACTAGGTGATGTTTTTGGATAAAACAAAAAGTCTGATTTGATCACTATATTTTGTAGGGTTTATGAGGTGCTTTTGTCTATATAATGTGTTTTAGCACCTGGTGGTTTTAACAGCATTTTTACATGACAGACACGTTACAGATTACAGTACTCTCTGCATTGTTAAAAAATGCATGTAAACATAATATTAAATACTAACACAAATTGCACATGCTTTTTTTTGAAGCTGGAAAAAAAATTACCGTCTACGGGAAAGGAACGTCAGATCCCCAAGTATGCTGCAATTTGTAAAAAGCCAGTGGTCCAAAAAATGCACCTCAAAGTGAAAAAAGACACTTCTACAAAAAACTCCTGTTTTTCCTGCATTTAATATTTTCTATGTAAAAACTGTACCTGCAACAACTGGAGCTGGTGTTTTTCCCCTAAAAAATGCTGCAAAAAAACTCCAAACAAAAAAAAAAGCACAACAATACCCTCAAAATCACCAATAAAAACCTATGTGCAAACCCACCCTAAGCCTCATGCACAAGACCGTGTTTTGCGATAAGCAAATTGCAGATCCGCAAAACGGATACCAGCCATGTGTGTTCCGCATTTTGCGGAATGTCCCACCCTTCGATAGAAATACCTATTATTGTTCGCAAAACAGACAAGAATAAGACATGTTCTATTTTTTTGTGGGGCCGCAGAACAGAGCAATGGGTGTGGACAGCACACTGAGCCCCATTGAAGTGGATGAGTCTGCCCGAATGAAGACCAAAACAATGGTTGTGTGCATTAGGCCTAAAGCTTATTTTACAGATTTATTTTTTTTTGCAGAAAAAAAGCCATGCGTTTTTTAAATTGTTTTATTTCTTCTGCCATTATTTGTGCTTTTTTTCTGTTAGAAATGTCAAAAGCTGTAAAAATGCACAAATCCAGTGCAAATATGTCATGAATGATTTGTCTTCAGATTTACATCTGGGAAAATGTTAAAAAAACACAAAAAGGTACAAAAATTGCTGCAAAAAAGCAATGAAATGTCATAAATGGTAAAACTATATATATACACAAATACATAATTTGTAAAAATCTTATTCTCTATATGAATCATTTTTGATGGACATTGCATAGCTCTTTTGTCGACCAGTCATCGCAAGTATTCTTTTGTAACACAATAACGTGATAATATAAACTAATATTAATATTTGTTATACACTCTTAGTCACGTAAGACAGGGGTAGACATACCATACGGACAACTATTGTGGCCGCACAGGAAAAGAGGGTCCTTACAGAAATAATACTGCTCTTTACTGTCTATTAGATCACAGGTAAAGGGCTGCACTCCTACCCTTGTCTTACTACATTTAGGTACCCACATACTAATCCTGCACAGATTGCATCTATTGTTGGCCGCCGACTCACCCCAAATATCTTTACAGTCACTTGTTTTTTATGTCTTCCTTGTCTGTATTTTTCCTATATTTGTCAGTTTATAATTGGTTTTCCATACTGGAAAAAATGCATATTTTGTCTAATGTTCATGTTTTTCTATTTATTCTGTTTTTGTCCAGGATGTGGATTTTTATTGGAGTTAGGGTACACGTGTTCATGCCCTATTTTACTGTGTAGTAAAAAATGGTTACTCATGAAAAATTCTTTGCAAATGAACATAATATATTGAACTATATTGTGAACGGTAAAACATATTTCTGGATGGAAACAGATTGTATTTTCTCTGTAATCTTCCTTTTAACTTTAGTCCTGAGAGACTAAGCTTTTGATTGGTATAACCATTCATATTCAGCACTGATTGCTTAAAACTTGTTCTTCCTTTTTTACATACGTCCTTCACTTCAGTGTTCCAGAACGCCCGTCAAGTAGTCTTTAGAGGGATTATGGGAAAAAGAGTCATCAGAAAACAAAGTGTTTTCAGAATTCCACTCTGCTGCTTTCAGGCTGTTTCCATCAGGGCTCTTATTCATTTTGATTTATTTCCATCCATAAACAGACTAGCACTTTTCTATACTTCTATTGTTCTTCAAGAATGAGCCTTCTATTGGAGAAAAATGATGTCTCTGCGACCACCACTTTGCTCAATGCAGATCTTCATTAATCTGCAGCCACAGTACAAGCTTTTAGAAGCAAGCTCTGTTGATGGGAATTGAATTTGATACTGCATTATACTTGTATGGCTTCTCACAATAGGCTGCTTTTTTTCTGTGTCTTTGCACAATTGGAGAGACCCAATTAAATAATTTGGTGCAATAATAGGAAGAAAAGAGTATGAGGGCTTAAAGTGAGGAGTTCTGCATTTGTGCTCCCTTTTCTGTATCATGTTAATTTGTTTGCCACTAATTCTAAAGAAGTGGTACAATGGTGAAACAGCACAGCTCACCTACTGCATGGACATTGTAAATTTAGCATGCATGCGGAAATAAATGTAGACAAAGAGCATTCAATCTATCTATCTATTTCTTTGTCTATCTTCTTTATCTGTCTATCTATATCCCTAATATCAAACTTATGCCCCACTAGCTGTTGCAAAACAACAACACCCAGCCCTGATAGCTGTATTCTGTTGGAGCAATGGAAGTTGTAGTTTTGCAATAGTTGGAGGACCACAAGTTTGACATTTCTGAATGTCAACATTTGTAAAAAAAAAAACTAGAATTTCATTCCCTTCATTACATGAGCCTGACATTATCTATCTATCTATCTATCTATCTATCTATCTATCTATCTATCTATCTATCCATCCATCCATCTATCCATCTGAGGGAGTTAAAGGGGTTTTCCGAGTCATATTTATTGATGACCTATCCTCAGGATAGGTCATCAATATCAGATTGGCGGGGGTCCGACACCCGCCACCCCCGCTGATCAGCTGTTTGAAGAGGAGGCGCCCGTCATGTCAGCGCTGTCTCCTCTTCATTGTTTACCTGCTCGCCGTAACATCCGCAGCGGTGAGCAGGTGTAATTACACCCAAGCCGCCCCATTCATTTCAATGGGGCGGATCATTCCTATACAAGTCTATGGAAACGAGCTGCCCCATTGAAATGAATGGGGTGGTTAGATGTAATTACACCTGCTCACCGCTACGTATGTTATGGCGAGCAGGTTAACAATGAAGAGGAGGCAGCACTGGCACGGCGCGCGCCTCCTCTTCAAACAGCTGATAGCGGGGTGTCGGACCCTCGCCGATCTGATATTGATGACCTATCCTGAGGATAGGTCATCAATAAATATAACTCAGACAGACCCTTTAAGAGGCAGGCAAGTTGGGCAGAAACTATCTTTGACCATTTCATAATCAACATATTTTTTATAGTGATGTCATTTTCCATAAAATTACTCTAAAAAATGTTAAGGTTATCAAAATCATAGCACTGAATTAAATTAGTCATATCAGAAAGCAACAACAAAGGAGTAGATTTACTAATCTTTTCTAAAATGTAGATGGCATAGACCAGGCAGTCAGAGATGAACCAGATTTATCACAGAAGCTCACATTCATTGATAAGTTGGTGCACGACTACATTGACAAGTAGAATGAGCAAACTTCCAAAAAAATTGTTTTGGTTCCGATTCAGTCACAAATTAGACCAAATTCACCCCAAATTGTAAGTGCCCCAATTACCCTTAAAAGTCATGAATAACTCTCTGCGGTCTCCCAGGACTGTATCCAACCACTTTCAAGGTCTTTAACGCGCAAGACAGCTTTAGTAACGTCAAAGTGACAGTGACATATATGTATAGGATGGTAACCATAGGTAATAAAACAACCTGTTTAATAAAACACTACACTGTCATATTTTTATGCCTTTTAAAATTAAAAAAAGTCCAGAAATTATCTCTTCTGGTGGCAGATGCCTTCTTCTCTGTCCTCTGATCTGTATATTGGTGGCTGCCATTTAGAATAATTTGCTTGGGACGAATTAAAATCTTTTAGGAAATTCGTAGTAAATTTGATTTATATAGAATTGATTCGCTCTCAAATCTGGTATCCAATTTTGTGGCAGAATAATTGAATTTTTGCAACTTTTGGCTAAATTTTGTGACATTTGGTTAGCTTCACCATTTTCAAAAATGGAATGAAAAGTAGATCGGGATTAGAGTTTAAAACATTGTTGTGTGTCATTTATCACGTGCAACTTTTTAAAAAGTCACAAAAAAGTCACATCTCCACGCCAGTCAACCCTCTGGTGTGATTTTATTGACAGTGGCTAAACCACAATGCACTTGCACCAAATTTAATATAACTAAGTGCCAATTCAATAGAAAGTTCGGACCAGCGATATATATATATATTCATAAGTGCATATCCATAAAGCAAAACTATAGAAATACAAAAGTATGGTTGCACAACATGTAATAAGCAATAGGAGTAAAAGTAAATCTGGATATATGTGGCACTATGCCGACTAAAGATAAAAAAGGAAGTCCTTAGTTACACATATTTGCAAATGCGTGATCATGCCCACTCACCAAACTTCACGGTAACTTCCTGTGGAGTGGGTCCCTACACTCATCTATGCCTCTGTTCAGACTACATCCAAGTCTCCATTATTCAGGGCGTGTGAGACCAGCTAAATAGGAATACTACCAGGAAGTCCTGGGTGAATGGGCGTCGACCAGGTCCAAAAGAGTTTGCGAGGCTCATTATATAACAATAGAAAGTTCGGACCAGCGATATATATATATATATATTCATAAGTGCATATCCATAAAGCAAAACTATAGAAATACAAAAGTATGGTTGCACAACATGTAATAAGCAATAGGAGTAAAAGTAAATCTGGATATATGTGGCACTATGCCGACTAAAGATAAAAAAGGAAGTCCTTAGTTACACATATTTGCAAATGCGTGATCATGCCCACTCACCAATCGTCACGGTAACTTCCTGTGGAGTGGGTCCCTACACTCATCTATGCCTCTGTTCAGACTACATCCAAGTCTCCATTATTCAGGGCGTGTGAGACCAGCTAAATAGGAATCCTACCAGGAAGTCCTGGGTGAATGGGCGTCACCAGGTCCAAAAGAGTTTGCGAGGCTCATTATATAACAATAGAAAGTTCGGACCAGCGATATATATATATATTCATAAGTGCATATCCATAAAGCAAAACTATAGAAATACAAAAGTATGGTTGCACAACATGTAATAAGCAATAGGAGTAAAAGTAAATCTGGATATATGTGGCACTATGCCGACTAAAGATAAAAAAGGAAGTCCTTAGTTACACATATTTGCAAATGCGTGATCATGCCCACTCACCAATCGTCACGGTAACTTCCTGTGGAGTGGGTCCCTACACTCATCTATGCCTCTGTTCAGACTACATCCAAGTCTCCATTATTCAGGGCGTGTGAGACCAGCTAAATAGGAATCCTACCAGGAAGTCCTGGGTGAATGGGCGTCGCCAGGTCCAAAAGAGTTTGCGAGGCTCATTATATAACAATAGAAAGGTAGGATTCCTATTTAGCTGGTCTCACACGCCCTGAATAATGGAGACTTGGATATAGTCTGAACAGAGGCATAGATGAGTGTAGGGACCCACTCCACAGGAAGTTACCGTGACGATTGGTGAGTGGGCATGATCACGCATTTGCAAATATGTGTAACTAAGGACTTCCTTTTTTATCTTTAGTCGGCATAGTGCCACATATATCCAGATTTACTTTTACTCCTATTGCTTATTACATGTTGTGCAACCATACTTTTGTATTTCTATAGTTTTGCTTTATGGATATGCACTTATGAATATATATATATATCGCTGGTCCGAACTTTCTATTGTTATATAATGAGCCTCGCAAACTCTTTTGGACCTGGCGACGCCCATTCACCCAGGACTTCCTGGTAGGATTCCTATTTAGCTGGTCTCACACGCCCTGAATAATGGAGACTTGGATGTAGTCTGAACAGAGGCATAGATGAGTGTAGGGACCCACTCCACAGGAAGTTACCGTGACGATTGGTGAGTGGGCATGATCACGCATTTGCAAATATGTGTAACTAAGGACTTCCCTTTTTATCTTTAGTCGGCATAGTGCCACATATATCCAGATTTACTTTTACTCCTATTGCTTATTACATGTTGTGCAACCATACTTTTGTATTTCTATAGTTTTGCTTTATGGATATGCACTTATGAATATATATATATATATCGCTGGTCCGAACTTTCTATTGTTATATAATGAGCCTCGCAAACTCTTTTGGACCTGGCGACGCCCATTCACCCAGGACTTCCTGGTAGGATTCCTATTTAGCTGGTCTCACACGCCCTGAATAATGGAGACTTGGATGTAGTCTGAACAGAGGCATAGATGAGTGTAGGGACCCACTCCACAGGAAGTTACCGTGACGATTGGTGAGTGGGCATGATCACGCATTTGCAAATATGTGTAACTAAGGACTTCCTTTTTTATCTTTAGTCGGCATAGTGCCACATATATCCAGATTTACTTTTACTCCTATTGATTATTACATGTTGTGCAACCATACTTTTGTATTTCTATAGTTTTGCTTTATGGATATGCACTTATGAATATATATATATATCGCTGGTCCGAACTTTCTATTGTTATATAATGAGCCTCGCAAACTCTTTTGGACCTGGCGACGCCCATTCACCCAGGACTTCCTGGTAGGATTCCTATTTAGCTGGTCTCACACGCCCAGATAATGGAGGCTTGGATTTAGTCTGAACAGAGGCATAGATGAGTGTAGGGACCCACTCCACAGGAAGTTACCGTGACGATTGGTGAGTGGGCATGATCACGCATTTGCAAATATGTGTAACTAAGGACTTCCTTTTTTATCTTTAGTCGGCATAGTGCCACATATATCCAGATTTACTTTTACTCCTATTGCTTATTACATGTTGTGCAACCATACTTTTGTATTTCTAAGTGCCAATTCATAAATTTGGCACAGCAACACAAACAAAAGACAGACTTAAAACTGACACCAAAACCACTGCAAATGATACATTTCACCCTTTTTGTCTAATTTTACTCCAATTCTTGGCTGGTTTACTTTTGTCACACCTTAACCCACTTAATTTCATAAATCTCTCTAAAACAGGATGTGACATTGTGTGATAAAAATGTGCCACAATGTGCGAAATGTGACTTAATTCAGGAGCAGACACAATAGTAAATGTGCCTCTATGTCTTTCAAGTCATGACACCAGCCACTTTCCCACTAAATATAGGTGAAATGTTTAGAATTCTTCTTACGCTGCTTCCCAAAATGTGAACAAAGCTCCGGGTCCAGATGGATTGTACCCAAGAGTTTTTAAAGAACTCAGTTCTGTCATTGCTGTGCCCTGGTTGATAATTTTTAGAGACTCTCTAGGGACTGGTACAGAACCAAGTGACTGGCGCATGCAAATGTGGTGCTTATCTTCAAAAAGGACTCTAAGTCTTCCACAAGTAATTATAGACCATATAGTTTGTAATTGGACTGAAAACTAGCTAAAGGACCATGTCAATGATTCCTATTCAGAATGGTCCCTGGTTATAAGTGGTTTATCCCAAGGTTCAGTGCTGGGCCTTCTCACAGCTTACCATGTCCAGCATCGTACATTGTATAGTGGCTGTGCATGGTATCGCAACTCAGCCCAATTCACTTGAATGTGGCTGAGCTGCTCATAGGCCACTTGACCGAGCGCGTCGTCACTCAGCCTAGGAAAATTAAAGAGGAGCCCGTGGCACTACTGCTAGCACTGCTGCTATCTCAAACAGCTGATCGTTGGGGGTCCCAGGTGTTGGACTCAAACTGATCAGATACCAATGATCTATCCAGAGGATAATTCATCAGTAGAAAAATCTCAGAAAACCTCTTTAATGTTATTTTATTTACTTTTAAGAATGTATCTAAGCCCTTTTTAAAACTGCCCACTGTTCATGCTGCAACAATGTAATGAGGAAGTCCATACCACAGATATATAGTTTTTACAGTAAAGAAGCCTTGATGCCTCAGGAGACTGAACTTTTTCTTTTCCAGATGGAGGCAGTGCCCCCTTGTCTTTTGAGTGGATTTTAGATAGAAAAGCTTTTCACCATACTTTTTGCAGATGACACTAAGTTACAGTATGTAGTACTGTGCAGTCTATGGAAGATGTCAATAACTAAAAGCTGACTTGGAAACTCTGAGTGTTTGGGCATTACCTTGGAAAATGAGGTTCAAAGTGTATAGATGTAAAGTTATGCCTCTGCGTAGTAATAATCTCTGTGCTTCATATGTCCTAGATGATGTAACACTGGGAGAGTCACTTATAGAGAAGGATTTCGGTGTCCTTGTAGACCATAGATTAAATAAAAGCACACAATGTCAATCAGCTGCTTTTTAAGGCTACCCGAATATTGTCATGTCTTAAACAAGGCATAGACTTGTGGGACAGGGATGTAATATTACCACTTTACAAACCTATGGTGCGGCATCATCTGGAATATGCCCTAGAGCTTGAAAAAGGACAAAGGAGAGCAACTAAACTGATAAGGGGCATGTAGGGTATTAGTTATGAAGAGAGATGAAAAGAACTAAATTTATTTAGTCTTGAGAAGAGACGTCTAAGGGGAGACATGATTAACCTATAAAAATATATAAATGGTCCTTACAAAAATCTGTCCCATGTAAAATCCTCAAAATACAAAGGGGCAGAGGTGTTAAGGCTTCTTTACCGTAACAATGGGAAACATGTGGAATAGTCTGGACATGGTCACAGAAGGAACAGTGGACATAGTAACATAGTAACATAGTTTGTAAGGCCGAAAAAAGACATCTGTCCATCCAGTTCAGCCTGTTTTCCTACAAGTTGATCCAGGGGAAGGCAATAAAAAAACCCTGTGAGGTAGAAGCCAATTTTCCTCACTTTAGGGGGAAAAATTCCTTCCCGACTCCAGTCAGGCAATCAGAATAACTCCCTGGATCAACGACCCGTCTCTAGTAACTATAACCTGTGATATTATTACCCTCCAGAAATACATCCAGGCCCTTCTTGAACTCTCTTAGTGAACTTACCATCACCACCTCCTCAGGCAGAGAGTTCCATAGTCTCACTGCTCTTACCGTAAAGAATCCTGTTCTATGTTTATGTACAAACCTTCTTTCCTCCAGACGCAGAGGATGTCCCCTCGTCACAGTCACAGTCCTCGGGATAAATAGATGATGGGAGAGATCTCTGTACTGACCTCTGATATATTTATACATAGTTATTAGATCTCCCCTCAGTCGTCTTTTTTCTAAAGTGAATAACCCTAATTTTGATAATCTTTCTGGGTACTGTAGTCCACCCATTCCAGTTATTACTTTAGTTGCCCTCCTCTGAACCCTCTCCAGCTCTGCTATGTCTGCCTTGTTCACAGGAGCCCAGAATTGTACACAGTACTCCATATGTGGTCTGACTAGTGATTTGTAAAGTGGCAGGACTATGTTCTCATCACGGGCATCTATGCCTCTTTTGATGCAACCCATTATCTTATTGGCCTTGGCAGCAGCTGTCTGACACTGGTTTCTGCAGCTTAGTTTGCTGTTCACTAAAATTCCTAGGTCCTTTTCCATGTCAGAGTTACCCAATGCATTTAGTATGTACTGGTGACTTGCATTATTCCTTCCCATATGCATAACCTTACATTTGTCAGTGTTAAACCTCATCTGCCACTTTTCAGCCCAAGCCTCCAGTCTATCCAGATCCTGCTGTAGCAGTGCACTGTCCTCCTCTGTGTTAATTACTTTACACAGTTTAGTGTCATCTGCAAAAATTGATATTTTACTGTGCAAGCTTTCTACAAGATCATTTATAAATATATTGAAGAGAATTAGGACCCAATACAGACCCCTGTGGTACCCCACTAGTGACAGTGACCCAATCTGAGTATGTACCGTTAATAACCACCCTCTGTTTTCTATCACTAAGCCAGTTACTTACCCACATACAGACATTTTCTCCCAGGCCAAGCATTCTCATTTTGTATACTAACCTTTTATGTGGTACCGTGTCAAACGCTTTGGAGAAGTCCAAATATACGACATCCATTGAGTCGCCGCGGTCAAGTCTAGAACTTACCTCCTCATTGAAACTGATTAAATTGGTTTGACATGACCGATCCCTCATGAAGCCATGCTGATATGGAGTTATTTGCTTTTTTCATTGAGGTACTCCAAGATGGACAGTTTTAAAAAATGCTTAGATAAATTATTAAAATGAAATAACATTAATACTTATAAAAATGTGTAGAAGTTTTGGTTGACTCCCCTTTTCTAAAATTGACATCCCCACTCGTCCCTTCATTGAACTTAATCAATGTATGTCTTTTTTCAACTGTATTAGTTATGTAACTATCAAAAGGGTATTCTGATATTGATAAAAGATATAAAAGTTCCTTAAAAGTTGGTTTAGCTCTTCCCTTAATACATTCATCCCCCCCTCCACACTGTTTTCAATGGCAAGCCAGGAGGTGGGATTACAGTTCCATGGCTGTATAATGTGAATGCGCAGTTTAGACTTATATAAAGGGAGGGTTACAGTGTCTACATGCACTGACTATGTGTTCTCAATGGGAAATAGCAGAGGAACATTTAATATGTATCCTCCACTGAGGCAGAGGAAATTTTTATAACAGCTTGCTACATTACAGACCTATTTCCCATGAAGGATGTGCCAGTCCTAGATCTATAAAACTACAATAAATAGGTTATTAATTTTGACTACCAATAATATTATATTTTAACACCATCTCGTTCACTGATTCGTCACTTCATTAAACGTTCACCTAAGTGACAAAGCAGCAATGTGGTAAAGGAAACATGAAAACAATACAGAAGTAAGGCCCCTTTCACACGGGTGAGTTTTCCGAGCGGATGCAGTGCGTTTTTCACTGATTGTTGCTAAGAGATTTTGTTTGTAAACCTCAGTTTTTTATCACGCACGTGAAAAACGCATCAAAACGCATTGCATCCGCGTGGAAAAAACTGAACAACTGAACGCAATCACAGACAAAACTGACTGAACTTGCAAAATGGTGTGAGTTTTCCTGAACGCATCCTGACCTAATCCGTCACGCTCATGTGAAAGGGGCCTTAGACTTCTCTGACTATCTTTAGTACAGTGTTCCCTCAAGTTACAAGATAAATTGGTTCCAGGGTGACCATTGTTGTTGAAAACATTGTAAGCTGAGTAATCGGTTCCAAACCCCCAAAATGCCATCCAAGATGAGAGAAAATGAAGATTTAAGAAAAATAAGCAGATAACTAGAACAGATAAGACAAGTCTTTACATATAACAGTCAGGAATATCTGCTAACTAGTAACTAATACAGCTGTTTTACCAGAGAAGTGGCCTTGATTGGTTGGATCTGAGTCTGAGGCATTGTATGTTGAGTCTAGTTTCAACTTACGATGGGTCAGAAAAGACCATTGCATGTTGAAAATATTGTATCCTGAGGCCATTGTATCTTGAGGGTATTACCAATTATGCTGCATTCATGAGACTTATGGCTGCTCCACGTGATAGCATCTGGACTTCAGTAGATCTTAAATGCCATCTTCCTGTAATGACTAATGGTAGCAGAGACAGTAGGACTTTCACTTAACAGTCTTCAAGATGATTCTTGGTTTCTCCAAACATTACAGCTGGCAGACACTGCTGCCAATTCCTTGTGTATTTTACTAGATTCATATTGCAGCTTTCAAATGAGTCCTTAGTATTGTGCGTGTATAATGAATAGAATTTTACTACCTAAAGCTCTTTTCTCGGGGTTCTGAAGTGGATGCTTTAATTATCTTCTTCATTGTTACAATGAACCTTCAAAACTAAAGAGTTTATTTTCTTGCCAATGCAAATTACTGATCTTGTCTTGTTCCAGCTGGGTCAGCATTTTCTGTGCCATTTAAATTCACCTTTCAAAGTACTTATAAAAAAAAACATGATCAGAGTAGCTCAGTCCAGAATTTTGGTTCTTTTATTTAATCTTATCACACTACATTAGATCCTTCTATTGGAGGTATATGTTGTAAGAATCTCCCCTAATATTGTATACCTCAACCTGAAGGACATCCTTTTGGCATATGGAGGTTGAATCAGCACCTATCGATAAGTCACATGGTTGCAGTAGAAGCTCCCCAGGTGCATTTACAAACGTGATGTTAACAAGTCCTTAAACGGGTTGTCTCTCTTCAGCAATGGTATTAATCATGTAGACAAAGTTAATACAATACAACTTGTAATGTACATTGTGATTGTCCATGTCGCATCCATTGCTGGCTTGATTAATTTTTCCATCACATGATACATTGCTTGTTTCCAGGACTTACGATTACCCTGCAATCCAGTACCTATAGTGTGCAAGCGTGGCCACTGCTGATTAGATTGCGGGGTGGTTGTAAACTTAGATATGAGCAGTTTATAATGTGATGGAAAAATGAATCAAGCCAGCAGAGGAAGCAATATGGACAATCACAATACATTAGTGTCTTGTATTAACTTCTTTATAAATACCATTTGCTGAAGTGAGACAACCTCTTTACAGGGCTGTCCAGCTCTTTTTAGAAAAGGGACAGAAGGTATGAAAAAAAAATCATTACTGTCCTCATTGATCCCATGCTATTGCTGTTTCAAGGCTTAGCAGGTTCCTCCTGGTCTCTGCTTCTTGGTCCCTTCTCCAAATACAGAAAATGGCAGCAAATGCCAGCTCAGCTAAACATTAGTTGCCGCATTGACCTGCCTCAGTGGTGACCACCTTAGACAGTGATTTTTTTTATAGGGTCTGTGACTTCTGATATTATTAGATTTTGCATTACACCCACTTCATTCCAGTTGGAATCAATAGGCTGCCCAAGTAATGCATGAATGTGTTGTATTAGGCCCCTTTCACATGAGTGAGTTCCATACATCGGACTTGCAGTGTGTGTCAGGGAGAGCACCCGCCCTGACCTCCCAGCACTGGCCGGATCCCAGAGTATTATATTGATTTATGATGCTATGTAACCCTAACAGTTCTGGAATGTATTGGATAACACAGATCAAATGCTGTCAGTGTTATCCAATACATTTCAGAACATAGCATCATAAATCAGTATAATACTAAGCGACCCGTCAGGGTGGGAGCTGCTGCATACGCACACTGCGAGTCCGGAGTGTGAAAGGGGCCTTATAGAGAGACACTCTTTGTAGATGAGGCACCTGAATGGGGGACTCCTCCTTCTTAACTCTATCTTTCTATAACTTCTTCAGACAAGACCTTCAACTTGTATTGGCTCTAGTTATTGCATACTCGTATAGCATACTACGTGTCTTACGTAGTCTATTTGGCTTATGCATGTCAGGCTATGGCTTTCCTGTTATCGTAATTGATATGCCCCTTCCTGCCCTTGTTATATATTTGTGGCATTTTACAGAATGCTTTCTTTGTGTACTTCTGATTAAAAACTACTTTTCTTAATGCCTCCAGTAATATTGAAGCGTTTGTAAATGTTTCCCACAGTGACTACCTTAGCACAAGGGTTTTAATGATGAAGTTAAGTGTTTAGAATACGAATGCTGTGCAAAGTACAATAATTTGACCTGATGTAATTTCAGTACTTGACTAGTGTACAAGAAGTCCCACAGCTAAGCTGTGATCAATAGTAAACTGAGTGAATTAATATACACCATGCAGTTCTCATTAAGCAGTCCTGGAGCCTCAAGAAAGAGAATTATTGTGCTCATGATAAATTGTTATCTTAAATTAGGCAGTACATAAATCTATATATTTTTGCATGAGATCAATATTTATCAGGATACATATTAATCACATTGGGAATATTGTGAAAGTTGGGCAAGATCAGCAAATCTAGAGCTGTCAAGTTATATAATAGTCAAGTTAAGAATTGATTTTGTTTCCTCCCAAATGAAATCAATTCATAGTGTACAAAGTCAAGGATGTTCAAATAAAAAGTAGCACATGTAAGGAAACATGGCATGGCACGCCTGATATTTGTATTCATTCATATTCATTCCACAGAAAATGGAAGAAATATTTCTTCTTTGGGGCCCAATTTGTACAGTTGGCATTATGCTGAAGTTTAGATTTTGTGAAGCAAAGAGCATTTTAAAGGGATAAATGGGTGGAGATGGGGAAGTAGTCACAACTGGTGGCACATACACCAGGAAGACTTTATATACATTGAAGCCTATGTGTTGTTGCTTTTGCTGGATTACAGGATGGGGCAGTGTTGCATTTTCTTAGGGTCAGATGTTCTTTTGTATGAAATTGTATTGTATATCTGCTATAGACCTAGTCCAATGCTTTCCTTAGGATCCTGCAATGTGGATCCTAAGGAAAGCATGTTGGATGGGATCCATTTGGGCCCAAACTCCCCCTTACAAGAGCATATTAAAGGAGTTGATCATTCAAAATTCTTATTACTTTGTTCTATGAAGGTGGCCATATATTTTTGATGTAAGTCAACTAAATTCACCAGTGTTCCAACTTTCACCTGATGGCAGATGTTGAGGAAAAGAGGGATTGGGCATGCTGAATCATTTGTTCCCTTGGCTTTCCGCCATATAAGTATTCAGGTCTATAGGCACCTTAATCCTCCATCAGCAGCTCTTGCAAACTACATTAAAGTTGGCCTTTGACATTAGGTTTTTGTCTGCAGTTCTTGCTGACAATCAATTGCCTAGTGAGATTGCCCAAAGGACCCTAGACATATCATGTTGATGGAAAATAGAATCTAATGGTAACAAGCGTGCAGCTGTAACCCAGATATAGGCCAGATGCAGCAAAACAGGCCCAAAGCATGATATTACCATCACTGAGTTTTACAGGTGGGATGAGGTTTTTATGCTGGCATACAGTGTTTTCTTTTCTGAAAACATAAAACTTTTCATTTAAACCAAAAAGTTAAATTATGGTCTCATCCATCGACAATATTTTATTCCAATAACATTCTGGCTTGTCTAAACTGCAGATGGACAGCTTTGCAATCCTCCAAGGCACATAATTGCTGCTCTGTGTTTTCTTGATGGTCGACTCATGAACATTAATATTAGGTAAGGTGCTAAAGATCTTTAGTTACTTAGAAGTTACACTAGGTTCCTTTTTGACCTCATAATGGTCTTGAATTTCCTCCATTTGTACACAATCTGCCTGACTGAGGATTGGTGGAGCCCAAACTGCTTAGAGATTGTTTTGTTACCTTTTCTAGACAACAACTCTTCTGAAATCTTCAGACATTTTCCTTGCTTGTGCTTCCACAAATGTGTTGTGAAGATCAGACTTTGATAGATGCCTGTCCTTTAGGTATAACAAGTCGCCCAATGATCCATGTTTCTCCTCCCATTGATTGAAAACATCTGACTCTAATTTTACTTTCAACTATCTGATAATCCTAAAGGTTCACATACTTTTTTATAAATAAATATCTGAGTCTAATATTTTTTTGTTTGATTTGGTTACCTTTATCTACTCGTAGGACTTGCGTAAAAATCTGATGTATTTTAGGTCAAATGTATGCAGGTACTCTTAAAAGGGGTTGTCTGGGTTCAGAGCTGAACCCAAACATACCCATATTTTCACCCAGGCAGTGCCCCTGACTTGAGCATCGAAGCAGTTCATGCATTTTCAGGAGTTCCGGTGATGAACTGGTCTATAAACCGGCTAGGGCAGCGCTAAAGCCGGCCCATCAGAGCCGGTGACATCACAGAACACACTGCTGGGTGGAAGCTTCTACCCGGCAGTGTATTGTTGTAAATAAGAAAGTCCTTGCCCTGTGCGATCCTGCGCAGGACAAGGGAGAGCATCGGAGCATGAAATGCTCCAATGCTAAAATCAGGGACGCTGCCTGGTTGAAATTATCCTGATAAAAAGAATAACTTTTTCTTTCTAGGACAGATACATTTGCATGCCTGGGTGCTGAATTATTAAGTAGAGTTTTATTTAGTTTTAGTAATATATAGTTTTATTGCTGAATATAGTTTTATTTTTACACAGGGCTGTTGTTTCCATCAGTCAACCTGGAGAAATGGCAGTACCCTTTAGGATCAAGAGGTCAATGGAGTTCTCAGCAAACTGACTGTACACTTGTAAAGCCAAGGCTGACATATACAATGTCACTGTATACCACGTCACTGTAGATAATTCTAGATGAGAATTTAAAACTTTTGTCTGCTCTTTCATCTCCTTACAGATTTATTAAACCTACATTGTACATCACACCAAACTTAAATTGTTGACCTAAGATGACCACTATGGAGGTAAGTTCTGGGTCCTGACTAAAATGGGTCTGGCATGTGATGGATCATACATCAGTTTTTTTTTCCTGTTGAGTTCACGAGAAAAAACTTCTGTATGCCATGTCAAAGACCCTACGTTTCTCTATGGCAGATCTGTTACAGTTCCATAAAACATTGGA
Organism: Rhinella marina; assembly: GCA_900303285.1. Taxonomy (NCBI): domain Eukaryota; kingdom Metazoa; phylum Chordata; class Amphibia; order Anura; family Bufonidae; genus Rhinella; species Rhinella marina. The sequence goes on from ONZH01003145.1 coordinate 40,233, forward strand.
GTGTGTCCTCACACTAATTATAAAGAGAAATATTTCACCACTTTACCTTCTAAGTATAACAACTTAAATTTTAAGAACTGAAATGTGTCATAATTACAGATGAGCGAGCATACTCGTCCGAGCTTGGTGCTCGTTCGAGTATTAGGGTACTCGTAAGTGATCGCAGCTCGGACGAGTATCTCGCCATACTCGAGGAAATGGCAACTTCCGCATTGTGCATTTTTGGCGCCTATAAACTCAGCCAATCAAAAGCCAGGAGACTCTGCGGTACACCCAGCATCACGTGGGGCCCTTACATGTCGATAGCAGGGATTGGCTGGCCTGATCAGGTGACCCTGGAATATACTACTGACTGGCCACGGTGCTCGGCTCAGATGCTGTCTGGATGTCGTTAGGGATAGAGCTGCTGTGTTTCAGGGAGAGTGTTAGGGCCTGCATTTAGTTCTCTGTTAGGCAGGAATCACCCACAAAGAACCCAACAGCCCTTCTAAGGGCTACAAGAAATTTTTTTTTTGCCTCCTGGCTTGGCTGGCTGGCTGGCACTAGTAGTGCAGCTATCGCCATATATAACCCCCTTTTTTTAATGTTATATCTCAGTGATACAAATCCATTTCACACAGCAGTGTGGAACCATTCTGTCTGTCACAGTTTAGTACACTAATTCCAATCCGTATTTTCTGTCCAGGTGACACTTTCTGTACGTTACTTAATACAACCAAGTCTTTTACTGTCACGTATATAGCTTGATCCCAAAAATCTCTGTGCGACATTTGTCTGGGTCACAGTCAAAATAGCCAATGTCAGCAGTGTGTCAGTTAGCTCTACGATAGTTTCTGCATGTCACATTCCAAAAAAAACAAAACTCCCCTCCAAAAATTTTTTTTAAAATAGTTTTTTTGTTGTTTTAGCTCAGTGATACAAATCTATTTCACACAGCTGCGTGGAACCATTCTGTGTGTCACAGTTCAGTACACTCACTCCAATCCGTATTTTCTGTCCAGGTGACACTTTCTGTACGTCACTTAATTAAACCAAGTCTTTTGCTGTCACGTATATAGCTTGATCCCAAAAATCTCTGTGCGACATTTGTCTGGGTCGCAGTCAAAATAGCCACCGTCAGCAGTGTGTCAGTTAGCTCTACGATAGTTTCTGCACATCACGTTCCAAAAAAAACAAAACTACAAAAAAAATATAAAAAAAATAGTTTTTTTGTTGTTTTAGCTCAGTGATACAAATCCATTTCACACAGCTGCGTGGAACCATTCTGTCTGTCACAGTTCAGTACACTCACTCCAATCCGTATTTTCTGTCTAGGTGACACTTTCTGTACGTCACTTAATTAAACCAAGTCTTTTGCTGTCACGTATATAGCTTGATCTCAAAAATCTCTGTGCAACATTTGTCTGGGTCGCAGTCAAAATAGACAACGTCAGCAGTGTGTCAGTTAGCTCTACGATAGTTTCTGCACGTCACGTTCCAAAAAAAACAAAACTCCCCAAAAATTTTTTTTTTTAAAAATAGTGTTTTTGTTGTTTTAGCTCAGTGATACAAATCCATTTCACACAGCTGCGTGGAACCATTCTGTCTGTCACAGTTCAGTACACTCACTCCAATCCGTATTTTCTGTCCAGGTGACACTTTCTGTACGTCACTTAATTAAACCAGACTGAAAAAGTTTGTGGGTTTCAGTACAGCAGGCCCATTTATTTTTTATTTTTTATATAATACACTTATATACAGAAAATGTTGAACCCCAGGGCTAAGGGTCGAGGACGAGGGCGTGGGCGTGGGCATTCAATTACTGCAGGGGGCAGAGGTCGTGAACCTGGGCAGGGTGAGACAGTACCTGCTGATGAGGGAGAAGGGGAACGCCGCAGAGCTACACTCCCTAGCTTCATGTCTCAACTTACAGGGACACGTGGTAGAGGACTGTTGAAACCACAACAGTGCGAACAGCTGATGTCGTGGATTGCGGACAATGCTTCAAGTAATTTGTCCACCAGTCAGTCCACCTCAACCTCCTTCCCCCCAGTCTGCCCCCTCCCAGGAAAATTTGGAATGCGATCCGGCATACTCTCAGGAACTGTTTTCCGGACCCTTCCCAGAGTCACAAACCACTTCTCAGGTTGCTGCTGACCTCGTTCCCGATGCCCAAGTTTTCCAACTGTTGCAGTCTGTGGGTGATGATGATGATGATGACAATGTTGAGTTAGTGGAAGAAGTTTGTAAAGAGGTGTCAGACGATGAGGAGACACGGTTGTCAGACAGTGGTGAAGTTGTTGTCAGGGCAGGAAGTCCGAGGGGGGAGCAGACTGAGGGGGAGCAGACTGAGGAATCGGAGGATGACGAGGTAACTGACCCAAGCTGGGTTGATAAGCCGAGTGAAGACAGTGCTTCTGAGACGGAGGCGAGTGCTGCACCAGAACAGGTTGGAAGAGGCAGTGGTGTGGCCAGAGGGAGAAGCAGGGCCAGAGCTGGTGCATCAGCAGCAACTGTTTCACGTAGTGAAGCTCCCATGGCGAGGCCTAGATGTTCGAAAGTCTGGAGGTTCTTTAAAGAAAGTGAGGATGTCCGACGGACTGTGGTGTGCAACCTGTGCCACACCAGGATCAGCGGGGGTGCCACCACTACTAGCCTAACCACCACCAGCATGCGCAGGCATATGAGTGCTAAACACCCCACTCAATGGAACCTAGGCCGTTCACCACCTCCTGCGGGTCACACCACTGCTCCTTCCCCTGTGTCACTCGCTGCCTCTGCTAGTCAACCCCCTGCCCAGGACCCTGGCACGAGCGCCTCCCGCCGGAAAACCACACCTTCGCCTCCACGATCCTCCACAGTGTCCACCAATGTGTCTTTAGAGCAGACGCTGGAGCGCAAGAGGAAATACAGTTCCACCCACCCACATGCCCAAGCCCTCAACGTCCACATCTCCAAATTGCTGAGCCTGGAGATGCTGCCCTATAGGCTGGTAGAGACCGAGGCCTTTCGCAATCTCATGGCGGTGGCTGCCCCTCGGTATTCGGTCCCCAGCCGCCACTATTTTTCCCGATGTGCCATCCCAGCCCTACACCAGCACGTGTCAGAGAACATCCTCCGTGCCCTGACCAACGCTGTTTCTGAGAAGGTCCACCTAACCACGGACACGTGGACAAGTGCTGCTGGTCAGGGACACTACATCTCACTGACGGCACATTGGGTTAACTTTGTGGAGCCTGGGACCGAGACTGACCCTGGGGCTGCTCATGTACTGCCCACACCGAGGATTGCGGGGCCTACCTCGGTCACGGTCTCTCAGACGTACTATGCCTCCTCCTCCGACCCCTCCTCCACCTCTTCCTCCGAATTACCATCCGTGGGCACGGCGCCTTCAGTCGGTAGCCCTAGGCTCAGCAGCAGTGCCGTGGGTAAGCGCCAGCAGGTGGTGCTCAAACTGCTAAGCTTAGGTGACAAAAGGCACACCGCCCAAGAGCTGTTACAGGGCATCACGGCGCAGACCAATGTGTGGCTGGCACCGCTGAACCTCAAGCCAGGCATGGTTGTGTGTGACAACGGGCGTAACCTGGTGGCGGCTCTGCAACTCGGCAGACTGACACATGTGCCATGCCTGACCCACGTGTTCAATCTAATAGTTCAGCGGTTCCTCAAGACATACCCCAATCTGTCTGATTTGCTCACCAAGGTGCGCCGCATCTGTGCGCATTTCCGCAAGTCGACCACAGATGCTGCCACTCTCAGGGCAGCGCAGCGCCGCCTACAACTGCCCGCTCACCGACTGTTGTGCGACGTGCCCACGAGATAGAATTCGACATTAACCCCTTCCCGCCCAGCGCTGTACATGTACGGCGCAGCAGAACGTGACTTGCCGCCCAGCGCCATACAGGTACGGCGCGCTGATCGGGCGGGTGCAGGAGCTGTGCCCGCCCGATCAGCGGCGGGGGTCCGGCAGTGCCCAGGTGCTGGACCCCTGGGGAATGCGCCAGCATCGGTGAAAACACCGATGCCGGCGCATTAACCCTTCATGTGCCACGGTCAGCGCTGACCGCGGCACATGAGGTGTGCGCATATTCAGGATGGCGAGCGGGGGGGCCATCGGGTCCCCGCGCTGCTGTGACGGGGACCCGATGGCTTGGATGGCAGCCCGATGCCTTCCTTAGGCATCGTGGCTGCCATCCCTGCGAGCCTGTGCGATCCAGCCCCCTGGATCGCACAGGAAGCAGGCTGTAAGTGTATTACTGCGAGTAATACACTTACAGCCAATGCATTACAATACAACAGTATTGTAATGCATTGTGCAGGGGATCAGACCCAAAAGTTGAAAAAAGGTGAAAAAAAAGTTAAAAAATAAAGTTAAAAAAAAAATAATAAAAGTTTCAAGTAAAAAAAAGAAAAACGCCATTTTCCCCCCAATAAAGTAAAAAAAAAATGTTAAAAAAAGAAAAAAAAAAAGAAAAAGTAGGCATATTAGGTATCGCCGCGTCCGTATCGACCGGCTCTATAAAAATATCACATAATCCATCCCGCCAGGTGAACACAGTAAAAAATAAAAAATAAAAACAGTGCCAAAACAGCCATTTTTTGGTCACCTTCCCCCACAAAAAGTGTAATACTACGCGATTAAAAAGGCGTATTTACCCCAAAATGATACTAATAAAATCGTCATCTTGTCCCGCAAAAAATGATACCCTACCTAAGACAATCGCCCAAAAAATAAAAAAAATATGGCTCTTAGAAAATGGCAACACAAAAAAAAAAAAGATTTTATTCCGTTCAAAAATAAATCTGTGTAAAACTTTCCAAAAATAAAAAGTTAGACATATTGAGTATCACCGCGTCCGTAACAACCTGCTCTATAAAAATATTACATGAGATGGCCCCCAGACGAATGCTGTAAAAAAATTGTTAAAAAAACTATGCCAAAATAGCCATTTTTTTCCCTCTTGCCTCACAAAAAGTGTAATAGCAGGCGATCAAAAAGGCGTATTTGACCCAATATGGTACTAATCAAACCGTCATCTTGTCCTGCAAAAATGATACCCTACCTGAGACAATCGCCCGAAAACTGAAAAAAATATGGCTCTCTGAAAATGGCAACACAAAATAAAGATTTTATTCTGTTCAAAAATGCATCTAATGTGTAAAACTTTCCAAAAAAAAAAAGTTAGACATATTTGGTATCGCCACGTCCGTAACAACCTGCTCTATAAAAATATTACATGAGATGGCCCCCCAGACGAATGCTGTAAAAAAATTGTTAAAAAAACTATGCCAAAATAGCCATTTTTTTCCCTCTTGCCTCACAAAAAGTGTAATAGCAGGCGATCAAAAAGGCGTATTTGACCGAAAATGGTACCAATCAAACCGTCATCTTGTCCTGCAAAAATGATACCCTACCTGAGACAATCGCCCGAAAACTGAAAAAAATATGGCTCTCTGAAAATGGCAACACGAAATAAAGATTTTATTCTGTTCAAAAATGCATCTAATGTGTAAAACTTTCTAAATATAAAAAAGTTAGACATATTTGGTATCGCCACGTCCGTAACAACCTGCTCTATAAAAATATTACATGAGATGGCCCCCCAGACGAATGCTATAAAAAAATTGTTAAAAAAACTATGCCAAAATAGCCATTTTTTTCCCTCTAGCCTCACAAAAAGTGTAATAGCAGGCGATCAAAAAGGCGTATTTGACCCAAAATGGTACCAATCAAACCGTCATCTTGTCCTGCAAAAATGATACCCTACCTGAGACAATCGCCCGAAAACTGAAAAAAATATGGCTCTCTGAAAATGGCAACACAAAATAAAGATTTTATTCTGTTCAAAAATGCATCTAATGTGTAAAGCTTTCTAAAAATAAAAATGTTAGACATATTGGGTACCGCCGCGTCCGTAACAACCTGCTCTATAAAAATATCACATGATTTGCCCTCTCTGGTGAATGCTGTAAAAAAATTTTTAAAAAAACCATGCCAAAACAGCTATTTTTTTCACCTTGACTCACAAAAAGTGTAATACCAAGCGATCAAAAAGTCTTATGTACCCCAAAATGGTACCAATGAAAACATCAGCTCATCCCGCAAAAAATGAGCCCCCATATAAAACAATAACTCAAAAAAATAAAAATCAGTGGCTCCCGCAAACCATTCCATCAAAATCTGTGTTGTAAAATCCATATGGCGCTCCTTCTGTTTTGAGTCCTGCCATGTGCCCCCACATCAGTTTACCACAACATATGGGGTGTTGCCGTATTCAGGAGAAAATGGGTAACAAATTATGGGGTGCTTTTCTCCTGTTACCCCTTATGAAAATACAAAAAATTTGGGGCTAAAGCAACATTTTATTGGAAGAAATGAAATTTTTCATTTTCACAGCCAAGTGTTTCCAAATTTCGTAAAACACTTAGGGGGTCAAAGTGGTCAGTACCCCCCTTAATATAGTTGTTGAAGGGTGTAGTTTCCAAAATGGGGTCACTTTTTGAGGGTTTCCACTCTAGGGGTACGTCAGGGTCTCTCAATTACAAAATGGTGCCTAAAAACTATTCTAGCAAAATCTGCCTCCAAAATCCATATGGCGCTCCTTTCCTTCTGACCACTGCCACAAACCCATAGAGACGTTTACCACCACATATGGGGTATTTCTGTAAACTGCAGAATCAGAGCAACGTATATTGAGGTTTAGTTTGCTGTTAACCCTTACTGTGTTGAAAGAAAAAAATTATTAACATGAATAATCTACCAAAAAAGTGAAATTTTGAAATTTCACCTCTCTTTTCCTTTAATTCTTGTGGAACACCTCAAGGCTTAACAAAGTTTGTAACAGCAGTTTTTTATAAATTGAGGGGTGTAGTTTCTAAAATGGGGTCATTTATGGGTGGGTTTCATTATGTAAGCCCCTCAAAATAACTTTATATCTGAATTGGTGCTTAAAAAATGGTTTTGGAAAATTTGGTGAAAATTTGAAAAATGGCTTCTAAACTTCTAAGCCCTCTAACGTCCTAAAAAAGTAAAATGACATTTATAAAATGATGCCAACATAAAGTAGACATATGGGGAATGTAAAATAATAACTATTTTTGGAGGAATTACTATGTATTTTGAAAGTAGAGAAATTGAAATTTGGAAATTTTTCCAAATTTTTGGTAAATTTGGTATTTTTAAAAAAATAAAAATGAAATATTTTGCCAAAAATTTACTACTGTCGTGAAGCACAATATGTGACGAGAAAACAATCTCAGAATGGCATGCATAAGTAAAAGCGTTCCAAAGTTATTACCACATAAAGTGACACATGTCAGATTTGCAAAAAATGGCCTTGGCAGAAAGGTGAAAACAGGCCCGGGGTTGAAGGGGTTAAACATGTTATCCAGAGTTTACCAGCAGCGCAGAGCGATTGTAGACTGCCAGATGTCAACTTCCACCAGAACTGGTAGTCAGGTCAGTCAGATTCCTCAAGTCTACAATGAGGAGTGGACGTGGATGTCTGATATCTGCCAGGTGTTGAGCAACTTTGAGGAGTCAACACAGATGGTCAGCGACGATGCCGCCATTATCAGCCTCACCATCCCGCTGCTTTGCCTGTTGAAAAACTCACTGCTCAGCATCAAGTAGGATGCTTTGCGCTTGTCACAAGAGACGGTGGAGGAAGTTATGTCGCTTGATAGCCAGAGCACCCTCCGGTCTGTTTCTCAGCGCGTATCGGAGGAGGGGGATGAGGAGGAAGAGGAGGAGAATGTCGGCGAGACAGAAGAGGGTACCAGTGCTCAGTCCTTAACTCTTGAGCATGTATGGGCTGAAGAGGAGCACTTGGAGGAGGAGGAGGAAATGGAGAGTCAGGCCAGTGAGGAGAGGGAATTCTTGCGTGTTGGGACTCTGGCGCACATGGCAGACTTCATGTTAGGCTGCCTATCCCGTGACCCTCGTGTTAGAAGCATTTTTTCAAACACCGATTACTGGGTGTTCACTCTCCTGGACCCACGGTACAAGCAGAACCTTTCTACTCTCATCCCTGCAGAGGAAAGGAGTATGAGAGTGAATAGATATCAACAGGCCCTGGTGCACAAGCTGAAACAATCCTTCCCATCTGACGCCGCTAGCGGCAGAGGGCATGGTTCTGTGGGCCAAGTAGTGGGAGAGAGGAGCCGAGCAGGCAGCTTGTCCAGCACTGGCAGGGGAACGCTCTCCAAGGCCTTTGCCAGTTTTATGTCACCCCAGCAAGACACTGTCACCTGTCCCCAGTCTAGGCAGAGTAGGGGGGAGCTGTACAGAAAGATGGTGAGGGAGTACCTAGCTGACCATACCATACGTCTGTAGGGATCACTCTGCTCCATACAACTACTGGGTTTCAAAGCTGGACACGTGGCCTGAACTGGCGCTGTACGCCTTGGAGGTGCTGGCCTGCCCTGCCGCTAGCGTGCTGTCAGAGCGGGTATTCAGTGCAGCTGGTGGCGTCATCACCGATAAGCGTACACGCCTGTCAACTGACAGCGCTGACAGGCTGACGCTTATTAAAATGAACAAAGCCTGGATTTCACCGGAATTCAAATCTCCTCCGGGGGAAAGCAGCTAAAGATTAACATTACTTATGTATCCGATTCCTCTTCTCTACTCCTCCTACTCCTCCTCCATATCGTCTTTGCCTAACGCTGACCAAATAACGCCATTTTTCAGAGGTCCAACTGGCACTCTTTTACCACAATTTTTCCGGAGGTCCACCTACAGGCCCTCTCTCCAAACAATTTTTCCGGAGGTCCACCTACAGGCCCTCTCTCCAAACAATTTTTCCAGAGGTCCACCTGCAGGCCCTCTCTCCAAACAATTTTTCCGGAGGTCCACCTACAGGCCCTCTCTCCAAACAATTTTTCCGGAGGTCCACCTACAGGCCCTCTCTCCAAACAATTTTTCCGGAGGTCCACCTACAGGCCCTCTCTCCAAACAATTTTTCTGGAGGTCCACCTACAGGCCCTCTCTCCAGTTCCTGTTTCCAGTTTTATTTGCGCAAACTGCGTAAATTTTTTTTTTGGGATAGGTGTGAAAAATACTATTACCTGCGTATCTATATTGCCCAACATTGGATATGGTAGCAACAAGAGGACCAAACACATGCTGCCCACAGGGTTCCGCAAATTCCTGGTCCACAATGTCAAGGAGCTCGAGGTTCTGTTGATGAGCAACAAGTCCTTCTGTGCAGAAATCGCCCACAATGTCTCCTCAAAGAACCGAAAGACCATTGTGGAGAGAGCGGCACAGCTCGCCATCAAAGTGACGAACCCCAACGCCAGACTGCGCAGCGAAGAGAACGAATAAATATCTCTGTGGTTATTTGTGCTAAATAAAAGTTAAATAAACACACACACAAAAAAAAAGATCTGTTCCTGTGCCTGATCCACCCAAGTTGAATCTGTCCCATCATGAGAAAGTCCCCCCAAGGAGTCCCCACTGTAACTTGCTTCCCATACAACTACCTCACCCCCTGACACCTGTGTCTCGCCATTGTCCACCACCTCCTCAGACAACACTGGTAAATCCCCACTGTCAGCACACGGAGACTGCAAATGGTCTTGCGAATTGGGGCAGAGAATGTTCTGGGGTAGCACATCAGAGAAGGGGTGACTACGGGGTTCCAGGGAGTACGTGACCACATGCAATCTCCATCTAAAAAGTCATACTGAGGCTCACCACCATGCTTTACACTGCAATCTTATTACTGAGGCTCACCACCATGCTTTACACTGCAATCTTATTTAAAGACAGACAATCAGGGGTTCACCGCCAGGTTGTCAGGCAGCATTTTTAAGTGGGTCACCATTACCGTGTCCCTGAAAATTGCCTTGGGGTCATCCCCAGACTATTGGCTAGATTTAGAAAAAATGGTGCAATTAGGGAGCCTCAGAGGCATCCCTACATGCTGCCCCTGCTGTTTCCTGTCCATTTCCGTGGTGTTTCCATCATTTTCTGAGGTTTCCAGGTTTTCACCCAGCCTTCCCTAGGCAGAGCCCCGGTCCCCTGCAAAAAATGCTCGAGTCTCCCATTGACTTCAATGGTGTTCGTTATTCGAAACGAGCACCCGAGCATCGGGAAAAGTTCGACTCGAATAACGAGCACCCGAGCATTTTAGTGCTCGCTCATCTCTAGTCATAATGTATAAATATACACCTGAAATGATAGCATTTAACACTAGCAGGCAGGGTGTGAAGCCATTTTGTGGCAGATGTGGGATTGATGGGTTTGCATCAGGTAATAAGTCTGTTGCTATTCATAATCTAACCAGTAACTGAATTAAATAGAGAAGGCTGTTGTCACTTCATCTGTTTACATGGCAATGTGCTTGTAAGGTGGTTTAAGAATTAACACAAGACTTAATTCATATTAAATTGTACTTTATGCTCAGTCTATTTTAGCAAGCACAAAAAATGTCATTTGCTGCCTGCATTACTTCTTGTAAAAAGACCAATCGATTTGCTATATATCTCATGTTTAGTGGGAGTTAAAACAGACGAAACGAGAGCATGACAATTTCTTCTTAAACTGGCAGATAATTAGAATTGCCCTCTAGCAGACATGTCACTTCTTCAGTATACATTTTCTGTTCATAATAAAGCCCTTTCCCTTTGGGCATAAAAACTGTAAAACAACACCTGCAGCTTCCTCGCGTCTGATTTATTTATTCTTATGGTACTTAGCAGTGTAACTGCCCAGGTACCTGTGTAGATTGGATAGAACACACAGGAGAGTAACATTAAAGCATTGATTCATTAATACTAAACTAATAGGCCTAAATGCACGAAAGTGTATTTTGGGAGTATAAGCATTTTGGGGGGTCATTTGTTATACTGAAATATGCCTATATTAGGCGCTTTTCAGGCAAAGATTGCGATGCAAAAGTTAGTTTCACCGCAATCTGCGACTTTTCCCTGTTCACATCTGGACTAATAAAGTGGGTGTGGCGTGGGCGGGCTGGCAGGCCTATCTCATTCATCATTTTCTACACCTGATTTAGGTGTAGAAAATGGTCTAAATTGAAACCAGCTAGGAATGAACATGTTTATTACGAATCTTTAGTTGCATCTTCAAAAAGGGAGAAAATACCAATGCAATGGGAAGCTTTGAAAATAATCAGTTTTGCTAAGCCCTTGGGGTTCAGCAGCTATGAAGGCCTATGAGGCCCAGTCCGTAGATGCTACCTGACACCGGCTAGCCCCATTGACTACACTAGCAACCGGTAGAGATCTGGCCGCAACCGGGCAAACATGCTGAGAAGTGGTTGGACAAAAACTGCTGCACGCAGCGGTATTTATCCAGACACTTCTCAGCATATTTGCCGGGTTGCATACTGATCTCATCCGGTTCCCATTATAGTGAATGTGGCCGGACAGCAATGCGGTTGCTTCCAGCAATGCTGGATAATCAAGCATCAACCATATAATAAATAAAAAAAAAAAAAAAAAAACAAATTAGGTATCCATGCATCCATAACAACCTGCACTATAAAAGTATCACATGATCTACCCTGTCACATAAGCGCCGTAAAAAAATAAATAAAAATTGTCCCAAACAATTGTAATGGCGAGTAATCACAAGATGATCAGCAGTAAAATAAAAAATATATATAAAGTTGACATATGTTGAATGTTAAATAATAACTATTTTATAAAGTATCACTATCTATCTTAAAAGCAGAAAAATTCAAATTTAAAAAAAAGCTATTTTTTCAAAATTTTCTGTAAATTATTTTTTTTAATAAATAAAGTTGAAACATATTGATTCAAATTTACCACTAACATGAAGTGCAATGTGTCATGATAAAAACAATCTCAGAACCACTTGGATAAGTAAAAGCATTTCAAAGTTATTACTAGAGATGCGCGAAGTTTAGAAAAATTCATTTTGGTAGCTTCGCCAAAGTTCGACAAGAGATTCGTTTTGTGACAAATTAATTCACCACAAATTGATCATGTATACCCAGGCCAATCTGCCTAAGGCCTCTTTCACACGAGCGTCGCGGATTTGTTCAGGATGCGTTGCGTTAAAAACGAGTGGATTGCATGCGGATGCAATGTGTTGCGTTGCGTTTTTAACGCACCCCCATTCATTTCTATGGAGCCTGGGCTGCGTGAAAAACGCAGAGTATCACGCAACGCAGAAGTGATGCGTCAAAAAAAACACTCATGTGAAAAGCCCCATTAAAATGAATGGGTCAGGATTCAGTGCGGGTGCAATGCGTTCGCATCACGCATTGCACCCGCGCGGAAATCTCGCCCGTGTGAAAGGGGCCTAAAAGCAGCATTTTTAAATCCAGCATAAACACGGATTTCAGACCTAACTGGAGCAAACAGAAGTCAATATAATGACACCTAACAGAATGGTGCACTGCACACTTATGTACATGGCGATAAATTAGTCCTGCCTGTAATTCCAACAGCACAGTAACTCTACAGCTAACAGAATGGATTAGCTATGACTCTTGGTGCACTGCACAGTTATGTACATCAATTCCGATAAAGAAACCCCAATACACAAAATATTATTTAAAAAAATATATATATTTTTTTAATTAATACTAAAATCAAAATTTTAAATATATCAAAATGGTGGTGGGAAGGTCATACAATTAGTAGTCGACCAAACAGAGTGGCCACAGGGGGTACATGCAATCAAACACCTATAGTAATATATAATATGGAGGTATGACAACTAGAGATGAGCGAGCACTAAAATGCTCAGGTGCTCGTTATTCGAGTCGAACTTTTCCCAATGCTCGGGTGCTCGTTTCGAGTAACGAACCCCATTGAAGTCAATGGGAGACTCGAGCATTTTTGCAAGG
>ONZH01003146.1:0-66904 GCA_900303285.1 Rhinella marina
GCACTTCATACAGATGGCACTTTCACTTTTGGCTGCTTTCCACGGTTTGGAGAAGCAAAGTCCGGGTCAATCCACTTGCTGTTCATTTTGATTAGCGTCAGCCTGTCGGCACTGTCGGTTGACAGGCGGCTGCGCTTATCGGTTATAATGCCCCGGCTGCGCTGACACCCTTTCTGATAGCACGCTGGCGGCAGGGCAGGCAAGCACCTCCCAAGGCGTACAGGGACAGTTCCAGCCACGTGTCCAACTTGGAGACCCAGTAAGTGTAGGACGCCGAGGGATCGAGAAGGACAGGGTTACGGTCTGCCAGGTACTCCCGCAACATCCGCCGATACTTGTCCCTCCTGCTGATAGCGGGCCCCGCAGTGATGGAAGTTGCACGAGGGGGTGCCATGAACGTGTCCCACACCTTGGAGAGTGTTCCCACTGGTGGCTGTGGGCCTGATGGATGTTGTGGGACTCTGGGAGACCCTCTCCTCTCTGCCGCCAGCGATGGTGGGTGGGAAAATCTCCATCATGTTCTGCACGAGTTCCCTCTGGTATTCCAGCAATCGATTCGTCCTCTCCATCTACCGGAATAAAAGAGGAGACGTTATCTTTATACCGGGGGTCCAGGAGTGCGAAGACCCAGTACAGTTTGTTCTCCACTATCCGGACAACACGTGTGTCCCGGGAAAAGCAGCCCAGCATGAAGTCAGCCATGTGTGCCAGACTCTGAATAGGCATGACCTCACTGCCCCCACCAGAAGGATCACTTGCCATTTCCTCCTCTTCCTCTTCCGCCTCCTCTCCGCCCCATCCACGCTGAACCAATGGGACGCACACAGCCTGACTGCTACCCTCGCCGCCAGCATCCTCCTCCTCTTCCACAGCCACCTCCACGTCGTCCTCCTCCTCATCCTCCTCCTCCTGCAACTGCCACCGTGAAGCAGACAAAAGTGTGGTCTGACTGTGTAGCTCCGTTGCGTCTCCTCCTACCCCCGTCTCCTCTGCGTGCAATGCGTTCTCCCTTATTGCGATGAGCGATTCTTTAAGGACGCCTAGGAGCGGAATGGTTACGCTCACTATAGCGTCCTCGCTGCTGACCTTCTTGGTGGACTCCTCAAAGATACGCAGTACATCGCATATGTCTGCCATCCATGGCCACTCGTGGTTGGCAAACTGAGGGAGCTGAGTTGGAGGCACGCGTGGATTCATTATCTGGTACTCCATCAATGCTCTCTGCTGCTCACACACCCTGGCCAACATGGAATAGGTGGAATTCCAGCGAGTCGGGCAGGTCGCACAACAGCCGATGTTCAGGCAAATGGAGGCGTTGCTGGAGTTTTTTTAAGCTAGCAGCAGCTACAGTTGACTTCCGAAAGTGAGCGCACAAGCGCCGCACTTTCACCAGTAGCTCTGCCAGGTTGGGGTAAGTCTTCAGAAATTTTTGGACTACCAGATTAAAAACGTGGGCCAGGCATGGTACGTGATTGAGTTCGGCAAGCTCCAGAGCCGCCACCAGGTTACGGCCGTTATCGCACACGACCATGCCTGGTCCTAGCTGCAGCGGCGACAGCCACATCTCCGTCTGCTGCAATATGGCGTCCCTCACCTCTGGGGCGCTGTGCTTCCTGTCGCCCAAGCTGATGAGCTTTAGCACCGCCTGCTGACGTCTCCCCGCGCCAGTGCTGCAACGCTTCCAGCTAGCGGCTGAGGGAGATGTTAAGGCACAGGAGGAGGAGGAGGAGGAGGAGGAGGAGGGGGGTTTATCAGAACCCATGCTGGCAATCTTGGGCGGGGGTGGTAGGTAGGCCGTCTCTGTTTGCGACCCCGTCCCCGCCTCCACTACATTCACCCAGTGTGCCGTCAGAGAAATGTATCGTCCCTGGCCGCAAGCGCTTGTCCATGAGTCGGTGGTCAAGTGGACCTTTGCGCTGACTGCGTACCTCAGGGCCCGCCTGATGTTACGCGACACGTGCTGGTGCAGGGCGGGGACGGCACTCCGGGAAAAGTAGTGGCGGCTAGGGACGGAATAGCGAGGTGCGGCAGCCGCCATCAGGTCGCGGAAGGCCTGCGTCTCCACAAGCCTAAACGGCAACATCTCCAGGGCCAGCAGTTTGGAGATGTGGCAGTTTAAGGCTTGGGCTTGGGGGTGACTCGAGGCGTACTTCCGCCTGCGGTCGAACGCCTGCGAGATGGACAGTTGTTGGGACGAGGAGTGTGAAGGTGCAGGCGAAGAGGCGGGGGAAGGGGCGGGGGAAGGGGAGGCTGAAGGAGAAGGCCCCAAAGTAGCAGAGGCAGAGGCAGAGGCAGATGTGGAGGTGTCCTGGCTGGAGGTCTGGACCGCAGTGGCAGCACACAACAAAGGGGAAGAGGCAGTGGCAGCAAGACCGGGCGCAGTTTGTATTGCGTTTGCTCTCTCCCACTCAGCCCAGTGCTTGAATTCCAAGTGACGCCGCATGCCTGAGGTGGTCAGATTGCTCTTCTCAGAGCCCCTACTCAGTTTTGAGTGGCAGAGTGTGCAAACCGCGCTCAGTTTGTCATCCGCACAAACATTAAAATATCTCCACACCACAGAAGTACGAGGCCTCGATGGGGGAGCTTCGCACGACTGGCCGCTGGCGGGAACAGCTTCGGCCCTGCTGGCTGTGGCCTCACTTCTCTGTCTGAACTGTCCTCTGCCTGTGGCCATCCCTCTGCCTGTGGCCATCCCTCTGCCTGTGGACATCCCTCTGCCTGTGGACATCCCTCTGCCTCTTGCTGCCTTTTTCGGTGCTGCGCAGACCAACCACCTCTCCACTGCTTTCCTCGCTGGACATCACCCCTGGCCAAGTGGGGTCGGTCATTTCGTCATCCACCACCTCCTCTTCCTCACTCTGCTCCTCCTCCTGCCCACTGGACATTCCAACAGCCTCCCTTGATGGCAACTGCGTCTCATCATCATCATCGCTCATGATAACAGATGCTGGCTCAGGGTCCACATCAGCAGGAGATGGCGAAAACTCCAGTGTTTGGGCATCACTACAAACAAATTCCTCTGCTAGCTCCTGGGATTCTTCCGGCACATCTGAAAAAGGACCCGAAAAGAGCTCCTGGGAGGGGTCAAGGGTGGGATGACTCTGTTGGCCAGGTGTGGAGAAGGAGGGTCAGAGTGAGACTGTGTGGATGACTGGCTGGTGGACAACTGTGTGGAAGCGCTATCGGCTATCCATTGCACCACCTGTTCAACCTGCTCAGGCCTCAACAGCGGTGTAACCCGCCCCCTGCTTAACTGTCCCATAAAGGCAGGGATTCTGGATGAGCGGGATCCTGGCTGATCCTCACCAGCACACATTGTATCCCCACTGGCTTCAACAAGGCCCCCAACAGCATTTCCGCGCCCCCGTCCTCGTCCACGTCCACGTCCTATTCCGCTAGCCCCCCTCCGCATTTTATTTTTTTTTGTTGCAAATACAATATTTGGGTATATAATTAGGTATGTGAAATAATTTAGCAAGAGAACGCACAGTACAGTGGCCTATTAAAAGGCCTAGATATTGTATATTTCAAAGTACACAGCCGTGTAGTAACTGAACAGACGGTGGGTATTTACACCAGGTATGTGAGATAATTTAACAAGAGAACGCACAGTACAGTGGCCTATTAAATGGCCTAGATATTGTATATTTCAAAGTACACAGCCGTGTAGTAACTGAACAGACGGTGGGTATTTACACCAGGTATGTGAGATAATTTAACAAGAGAACGCACAGTACAGTGGCCTATTAAATGGCCTAGATATTGTATATTTCAAAGTACACAGCCATGTAGTAACTGAACAGACGGTGGGTATTTACACCAGGTATGTGAGATAATTTAACAAGAAAACGCACAGTACAGTGGCCTATTAAATGGCCTAGATATTGTATATTTCAAAGTACACAGCCGTGTAGTAACTGAACAGACGGTGGGTATTTACACCAGGTATGTGAGATAATTTAACAAGAGAACGCACAGTACAGTGGCCTATTAAAATGCCTAGATATTGTATATTTCAAAGTACACAGCCGTGTAGTAACTGAACAGACGGTGGGTATTTACACCAGGTATGTGAGATAATTTAGCAAGAGAACGCACAGTACAGTGGCCTATTAAAATGCCTAGATATTGTATATTTCAAAGTACACAGCCGTGTAGTAACTGAACAGACGGTGGGTATTTACACCAGGTATGTGAGATAATTTAACAAGAGAACGCACAGTACATTGGCCTATTAAAATGCCTAGATATTGTATATTTCAAAGTACACAGCCGTGTAGTAACTGAACAGACGGTGGGGTATTTTACACCAGGTATGTGAGATAATTTAGCAAGAGAACGCACAGTACAGTGGCCTATTAAAATGCCTAGATATTGTATATTTCAAAGTACACAGCCGTGTAGTAACAGAACAGACGGTGGGTATTTACACCAGGTATGTGAGATAATTTAACAACAGAACGCACAGTACAGTGGCCTATTAAAATGCCTAGATATTGTATATTTCAAAGTACACAGCCGTGTAGTAACTGAACAGACGGTGGGTATTTACACCAGGTATGTGAGATAATTTAGCAAGAGAACGCACAGTACAGTGGCCTATTAAAATGCCTAGATATTGTATATTTCAAAGTACACAGCCGTGTAGTAACAGAACAGACGGTGGGTATTTACACCAGGTATGTGAGATAATTTAACAACAGAACGCACAGTACAGTGGCCTATTAAAATGCCTAGATATTGTATATTTCAAAGTACACAGCCGTGTAGTAACTGAACAGACGGTGGGTATTTACACCAGGTATGTGAGATAATTTAACAAGAAAACGCACAGTACAGTGGCCTATTAAATGGCCTAGATATTGTATATTTCAAAGTACACAGCCGTGTAGTAACAGAACAGACGGTGGGTATTTACACCAGGTATGTGAGATAATTTAACAAGAGAACGCACAGTACAGTGGCCTATTAAATGGCCTAGATATTGTATATTTCAAAGTACACAGCCGTGTAGTAACTGAACAGACGGTGGGTATTTACACCAGGTATGTGAGATAATTTAACAAGAGAACGCACAGTACAGTGGCCTATTAAATGGCCTAGATATTGTATATTTCAAAGTACACAGCCGTGTAGTAACTGAACAGACGGTGGGTATTTACACCAGGTATGTGAGATAATTTAACAAGAGAACGCACAGTACAGTGGCCTATTAAATGGCCTAGATATTGTATATTTCAAAGTACACAGCCGTGTAGTAACTGAACAGACGGTGGGTATTTACACCAGGTATGTGAGATAATTTAACAAGAAAACGCACAGTACAGTGGCCTATTAAATGGCCTAGATATTGTATATTTCAAAGTACACAGCCGTGTAGTAACTGAACAGACGGTGGGTATTTACACCAGGTATGTGAGATAATTTAACAAGAGAACGCACAGTACAGTGGCCTATTAAAATGCCTAGATATTGTATATTTCAAAGTACACAGCCGTGTAGTAACAGAACAGACGGTGGGTATTTACACCAGGTATGTGAGATAATTTAACAAGAGAACGCACAGTACAGTGGCCTATTAAATGGCCTAGATATTGTATATTTCAAAGTACACAGCCGTGTAGTAACTGAACAGACGGTGGGTATTTACACCAGGTATGTGAGATAATTTAACAAGAGAACGCACAGTACAGTGGCCTATTAAATGGCCTAGATATTGTATATTTCAAAGTACACAGCCGTGTAGTAACTGAACAGACGGTGGGTATTTACACCAGGTATGTGAGATAATTTAACAAGAAAACGCACAGTACAGTGGCCTATTAAATGGCCTAGATATTGTATATTTCAAAGTACACAGCCGTGTAGTAACTGAACAGACGGTGGGTATTTACACCAGGTATGTGAGATAATTTAACAAGAGAACGCACAGTACAGTGGCCTATTAAATGGCCTAGATATTGTATATTTCAAAGTACAACAGCCGTGTAGTAACTGAACAGACGGTGGGTATTTACACCAGGTATGTGAGATAATTTAACAAGAAAACGCACAGTACAGTGGCCTATTAAATGGCCTAGATATTGTATATTTCAAAGTACACAGCCGTGTAGTAACTGAACAGACGGTGGGTATTTACACCAGGTATGTGAGATAATTTAACAAGAGAACGCACAGTACAGTGGCCTATTAAAATGCCTAGATATTGTATATTTCAAAGTACACAGCCGTGTAGTAACTGAACAGACGGTGGGTATTTACACCAGGTATGTGAGATAATTTAGCAAGAGAACGCACAGTACAGTGGCCTATTAAAATGCCTAGATATTGTATATTTCAAAGTACACAGCCGTGTAGTAACAGAACAGACGGTGGGTATTTACACCAGGTATGTGAGATAATTTAACAACAGAACGCACAGTACAGTGGCCTATTAAAATGCCTAGATATTGTATATTTCAAAGTACACAGCCGTGTAGTAACTGAACAGACGGTGGGTATTTACACCAGGTATGTGAGATAATTTAACAAGAAAACGCACAGTACAGTGGCCTATTAAATGGCCTAGATATTGTATATTTCAAAGTACACAGCCGTGTAGTAACAGAACAGACGGTGGGTATTTACACCAGGTATGTGAGATAATTTAACAAGAGAACGCACAGTACAGTGGCCTATTAAATGGCCTAGATATTGTATATTTCAAAGTACACAGCCGTGTAGTAACTGAACAGACGGTGGGTATTTACACCAGGTATGTGAGATAATTTAACAAGAAACGCACAGTACAGTGGCCTATTAAATGGCCTAGATATTGTATATTTCAAAGTACACAGCCGTGTAGTAACAGAACAGACGGTGGGTATTTACACCAGGTATGTGAGATAATTTAACAAGAGAACGCACAGTACAGTGGCCTATTAAATGGCCTAGATATTGTATATTTCAAAGTACACAGCCGTGTAGTAACTGAACAGACGGTGGGTATTTACACCAGGTATGTGAGATAATTTAACAAGAGAACGCACAGTACAGTGGCCTATTAAAATGCCTAGATATTGTATATTTCAAAGTACACAGCCGTGTAGTAACTGAACAGACGGTGGGTATTTACACCAGGTATGTGAGATAATTTAACAAGAAAACGCACAGTACAGTGGCCTATTAAATGGCCTAGATATTGTATATTTCAAAGTACACAGCCGTGTAGTAACTGAACAGACGGTGGGTATTTACACCAGGTATGTGAGATAATTTAACAAGAGAACGCACAGTACAGTGGCCTATTAAATGGCCTAGATATTGTATATTTCAAAGTACACAGCCGTGTAGTAACTGAACAGACGGTGGGTATTTACACCAGGTATGTGAGATAATTTAACAAGAGAACGCACAGTACAGTGGCCTATTAAAATGCCTAGATATTGTATATTTCAAAGTACACAGCCGTGTAGTAACTGAACAGACGGTGGGTATTTACACCAGGTATGTGAGATAATTTAACAAGAAAACGCACAGTACAGTGGCCTATTAAATGGCCTAGATATTGTATATTTCAAGGTACACAGCCGTGTACTAACTGAACAGACGGTGGGTATTTACACCTGGTATACAAAAAGGGTATTGCAGGCACACAGAACCCAGAACACTAGAGCCAAATAAACTGTATTTAAAAAAATAAAATAAAATTCACAGCCGTATACTGCCAGATCAGATGGTGCATATACACACTAGTTATATAACAGGGTTGTTCAGCCTAAAAGAACGCTGAACAGTAGTGCCAAATATAGTTTGGTATGTAGCAGAGCACCTAATACACCACTAATGCCTCTCTCTGTCCCTACTCCAGCAGCTATCCCTGAATACAGCAGCCGTTCTCTGTAAAGTCTATATTGTAGTAAAGCTATCACTGAAGTCCACTGTAGTAGCCCTGATAAGGGCTTTTAATCACGCTCCTGCCTGTCCAACAGCTAAAACCTATCTGTCCCTTCTCCAGCCTCTGTCCCTGACTAAGTTCACGCAGCATATGCGTACGAGCAGGAAGAGCTGAGTTTTTAATATTCGAGGTCACATGGTTTTTCCAGCCAATCCATGTAGACGCTGTTTTCGCGCTGCCAGCGTGCTCAGCGTGCCTGTCATACCCCCCCTGCATGTTGATTGGTGGAAAAAGAGCGCCAGGGAAGGTGGGAGGGGAAACGAATTCTAAGTGCGCCATCGCCGTTATACTCGATTGAAATCGAGTATGCCGAATATCGTAGTATTCGATCGAATACCGGCTCGATCGAACACTACTCGCTCATCTCTACTCATAACTAAGCTCTTCCAGGCCCTTTATAAGTTTAGTTGCACTCATTTGCACTTTTTCTAACTCCAGGGCATCCTTTTTATGAACTGTTGCCCAGAACTGAACTGCGTATTCCAGTTGAGGCCGCACCAATGCTTTGTATAGTGGCAATATTACATCTCTGTCCCGCGAGGCCATACCTCATGTAATACAAGACAAAAGTTTGTTAGCCTTAGAGGCAGCTGACTGGCATTGCATGCTGTTATTTAGTTTATGATCTACTAATACACTCAGATCCTTCTAAGCAAGTGACGCTCCCGGTTTTACTCCCCCTAGGACATATGCTGCATGCAGATTATTAGCCCCCAGGCACACAGCTTTACATTTATCTATATTTAACCTAATTTGCCAAGTTGAGGCCCAAACAGTAAGTTTGTCCAAGTCAGCTTGTAACCAGGGGTGTACATAGAAACCATTGGGCCCCATAGCAGGAATCTGAATTGGGCCCCATAACTCCGCCCACTATCCAACCCTAGCCCATCCCACTACCTGCCTTGGCTCCTCCCCTGTCACACCCCGGTTTGCCAACAAATAAAGAAATACAATATATAAATAACCTATTGAAACCATTAGGGTTCAATTTTTTTTTATTAACCAACTTAAACAATATATGTATTTTTCAATAATCGCCCCGCGAAAAATCAGTCTTCATATAGCTCAATACATGTAACTACAAAAAAGTAAGAGGGTCAGAATATTGCTATAAAAATGCATTATTGCATTATTAAAATGCAAGGAAGACTATACATATGTGGTATCACCGTAATCATACTGACCTGGAGAATAAAAGTAACAGGTCTGTTTTTCTGCATAGGAAATGGTGTAAAAAAAACCCACAAAACTGTGGCGGAATGGTGTTTCTTTTTCTAATTCCACCCCATTTAGATTTTTTTTTTCCTTCTTTCTACCACATTTTAAGCAACCATATTGGTGCCATTAGAAAGTGCATCTTGTCCTGGAAAAAAACAAGCCCTCATATGGCTATGTGAATGAAAGAATAAAAATGTTATGGCTTTGGGAGGGCTTTGGAAAATTTCCCGGTCATTAAAGGGTTAATATAATATATTCGTCATATAGCGTTAAGGGGTTAATACAGTAATCACATAATTTATGCTGCACCTTAAAGAAATTTAACCCCCCAAAAAATGTTATATTACTATATATAGCTTAGGTATTAATTATCTGTCTAGTAATGTACAGTATGTTCACTAAGGTGTAATTCCCTAATTCGGGTGTTGTCAGGTCTGGTGTCCGGGTTTTGCAATTAGTTTGATGCTCTGGAGCCTAATTTAAACCGACCAGCAACACTGGTCATGCTGTGTTACGACTAAGGACACTGAGGTGTCCAAAGCGCGTCAACAGTTTGTACAGAGTGTCGGGTCCCCTGCACTTGTATATCTATGACTATGGAATAAATATACTATTGGATTTTATCAGTGCCTCTTCAGATTGCTGCTATACCTTGCTTCTTGTAGTAATCACATATATATGCTGGTTTAATTACATTTAAGAATCCCAAAAAAATCATTTAAATTCCAACCGTGTGGAAACTGAATATACGTAAAGCTTGACGCTCAATTAAACGAACAACACAGTGGGTGTTGCTGCAGTAATCACCTATATATGCAGCTTAACTATATTGAATGAAAAAAAAAATACTGAAAAAAAATTAGATTTGCGACTTGACGCTCAAGTTCAACTTAACAAGTGAATTGTTGCCACACTCTGAGTATTGCTGCAGTAATCACATACTATATATATATGCTGCTTCATTATATTGAACAACACCCCCCCATTACCCCCCACCAATAAATTTAAATTGCAACCGTGTGGGCACTGAAAATAAGTAAAAGGACAACTGAGGCATGATGCTCAATTTTGACTTAATACACACAGGTAGATTGCTGCTACCCTGTGGGTAATGCTGCAGTAATCATATTGAATCCCACAAAAAAGGATTTCTGTGAAAATGAGGAAACGAATTCTTCTTTGGAATCCTAGCCCTTCCCTTCAGTGGCCTTGGCAATAAGCTTGATTAATTGATTTCTGACTGTCATTGATTGATTTTTTACTCTCCCTGACTCCCTAAGACCGTTTTCCTGAGCAGACACTGTCACACACAAACACCCTCTTTCACAGTCCAGTACAGAATGGCGTTCTGCTAGGACACCTCCTAGCCTGCTGCACCACTGACTGTCAGCCTAGGAGCCAATCAGGGCAAGCTTCCCCCCACTTCCTCTCAGGGTCATGTCAGAGCCCTTCTTCTACCTCCCTAGTGCTTTTTTTCCTGCCAATACGTGCACTAAAATGGCGCTACACACTGTTTTAGTGGATTCGTCCAAAATACACCCGGAAAGATTCAGGTTTGTCTGCCATCCAAAAAACAGCAAAGTTTGGACTGAACTGGTTCGCACATTTTTCAAGGACCACTTTAATCCCTTAACAATCACATTAAAATTGGAAAAACCCTTCTGAAAATGCCACTTTTTTATTGCAGATTTAGAATATGTCTGAAATAAATATAGCTGGTGCACAGCTCAGGGGATGCAAGTTCATTTTTAACCCCTTTATGTCATAACTAATTTTAGCCTTGAGGAACAGTAACATTTTCCCCTTCTTTATATCAGCTGTCATAACTTTTTTATTTTTTTATACTATTTATAATTTTGCAGGAAGAGTTGTAGTTTTTTTTATAAACCATTTTGGAGTTCATACACTGTATTAAATACCTTTATGCCAAATGTATTTATTAATATTTTCTTTTCTTTCCTCTGCCACCTGTCAGCTTCCCCCCCACCCCCAGGCTGGCTCAGATGACAGCCAACTGAAGGGGAGGGGGCTGCTTTAACCTCTCATATCTTGGAATTGGTAGCAGGTAGAACGATGTTTTTGGTCTTGTTTGCAAGCTGACAGTCTAAGCTTTAAAACACATCACAGCATTATTTCCACTACATCTGGAGATATAACTGTTAGAAATTGGGTCAGGAGTGAAAGCAGCTTAACCTGCTTTCACTTTCAGCTGCTATCTCTCCTGACTTCTGATTTTGTTTTAAAACTTAGACTGTCAGCTTTCAAACTAGAATGGAACGATGTTTCTAGCTGTTACCAGTCCCAATATAGGATGTGTAAAAACAGCCTTCCCCATCTTACCCTGCTGCCTGAGCTCTTCTTGAGCTGAACTGTTGGTTCATTTTCTCAAAGCTCCAGCAGTGCTCAAGAAAAACTTTTAAGGGGTTAAGTTCCCAATCTGTCCAGGATGCATGTTATACAACAAGTACATTGGGAGCTTTTGGCAATTTTTTTTAGAAACTGGCCAAGCCCTTTAGCATGATATAATGGGACTTACTGAAACCTAGCCTAGATGTAGAAAGAAACATGTTTTAGAATATGTATTATTACTTGATCTTTTCAATTTGAGACATTATAGACTGATTGCCATTATGACTCTTGCTTCATTGTTAACCACTTCATTGCCAGCAATTTTCCTTTTTTGTGTTTTAGTTTTTCACTCTCTGCCTTTCATGAGCCATAATTTTTTTATTTTTCTGTTTAAATAGTTTCATGAGAACTTGTTATTTGCAGGATAAATTGTACTTTCTAATGGCACCATTTAATATTGCATCCAAATGTGGTGGAATTGGAAAAATATGTAATTACACCACAGTTTTATGGGTTCTGTTTTTACGGTGTTCACTATACGGAAAAATTGACCCATGCCCTTCATTCTCTGCGTCAGTGCGATTACAAAGATACCACATTTTTGTAGTTTTTCTTGTGTTTTAATGCTGAAAATATAAAAACTTAAAACTTTTCCTGTCATTACCATACCTCATACCCTCAGAACTTTTTCATAGTTAAGCCTATGGAGCTGTTTGATGACTCATTTTTTTGCAGGACAATCTGCAGTTTTTATTGATAGCATTTAGGGTGTGTATGATTGTTTGATCACTTTTTATTCAATTTGATTGGGAAAGCGATGCAATGAAAAAAAACATTGAATTGGTGATTTTGACTTTTTTCCCATCACACCATTTACCATATGGGATAAATATATATATATGTATATATATATATATATATATATATATATATATATAGTGGAGGAAATAAGTATTTGATCCCCCACTGACTTTTACATTTTTAATACTAAAAAATAAATGAAACGTCTCATAATTTTATGCCAGCTTTATTTTAACAGTGCCACATAAGAAAAACGGAGAAAATAACATGAAATGAGAAATAAAAAATAATTTTCATTTCTTTGAGGGAAATAAGTATTTGATCCCCTAGGAAAACATAATTTAATACTTGGTGGCAAAACCCTTGTTGGCAAGCACAGCAGTCCGACGTTTCTTATAGTTTTTTATAAGGTTTGCACACACTTCAGGAGTAATTTTGGCCCACTCCTCTCTGAAAATCATCTCCATATCCTTAAGGTTTTTAGGCATGCATTTGGAAACACGAAGCTTCAGCTCTCTCCATAGATTTTCGATGGGATTGAGGTCAGGAGACTGGCTAGGCCATTCCATGACCTTGATATGCTTCTTATGGAGACACTCCTTTGTTTCCTTGGCTGTATGTTTTGGGTCGTTGTCGTAATGTCACCCAGGATTTTGCGATACATGGCCCCGTTCATCTTCCCGTCAATGCGGTGAAGTTGGCCTGTGCCCTTAGAAGAAAAACACCCCCAAAACATAATACTTCCACCACCATGCTTGACGGTGGGGATGGTATTCTTAGGGTCATATTCTGTATTTTTCTTCCTCCAAACACGTCAAGTTGAGTTGAGGCCAAAGAGCTCAATTTTGGTCTCATCTGACCACAGCACCTTCTCCCAGTCTCTCTCGGAGTCATTAATATGTTCATTGGCAAACTTGAGGTGGGCCTGGACGTGAGCCTTCTTGAGCAGAGGAGCCTTGCGTGCACTGCAGGATTTTAAACCATTACGTCTCAGTGTATTACCAATGTTTTTTTTTGGAGACTGTGGTCCCAGCTGCCTTGAGATCATTACTCAGCTCCTCCCGTGTAGTTCTTGGCTGATTTTTAGCCTTTTTCATGATCAATGAGACTCCACGAGGTGATATCTTGCATGGAGCTCCAGGCCTGGGTCGATTGACAGTGATGTTGTACTTCTTCCACTTCCGAATAATTGCACCAACAGTTGTCACCTTCTCATCCAGCTTCTTACTTATGGCTTTGTAGCCCATTCCAGCCTTGTGTAGGTCAACAATTTTGTCCCTGACATCTTTAGACAGCTCTTTAGTCTTGCCCATGGTGGAGATGTTGGAGTGTCACTGAGACTGTTGGCAGGTGGCCTTTTATACAGGTGACAATTTGGGACAGGTGTCTCTTATCCAGGTAACAACTTCACTGTGATTAGGGTGTGTCAGTGGTCTGTGGGAGCCAACATTAGTCATGGTTTTACTAGGGGATCAAATACTTATTTCCCTCAAAGAAATGCAAATTATTTTTTATTTCTCATTTCATGTAATTTTCTCAGTTTTTCTTTTGATATTCTATGTGGCACTGTTAAAATAAAGCTGGCATAAAATTATGAGACGTTTCATTTATTTTTTAGTATTAAAACTTTTAAAGTCAGTGGGGGATCAAATACTTATTTCCTCCACTGTATATATATTTATTTTTTATTATTATTTATTTATAAATTTATACGACCAGTGAAAAATAGAAAAAGTACAAATATTCCATATTATCAAGTGATATACAGTACAAATATTTTCATTATATTCAATTTCCCAACCCCAGCATCCTGAACCCACCCACCCAACCTGGCGGAAAAAGGGAAAGGGGAGGAGGAAAAAAAAAAAAAAAAAAAAAACCCTACCAAAAGGACCAGATACGGGACCATTTCTTTACCTTATTCTGAGATTTATACCTAATATTTTCGTAAGCTTTAACCTTACCAACCAATTTAATCCAGTCGTTAATATTTGGAGGACATTTAGCCATCCACCCCTGTGCAACAATAACCCTGGCCAACATAAACACCATAATAATAAATCAAAATTTATAAACTATCCCACTCGGCCTACCTATGTCCCCCAAAATAGCAATCTGAGGGTTAAATGGCAGCTGGACTCCCGTTTTACTTTCAATAATATTATAAACCCCGTTCCAAAATATCTGGACAAAGCGACAGTTCCAGCATAGATGTAAAAAATCTGCAAAGTCATGATCTCTAATAAAACTCGGATTCAGCTTCCTGTACATTCTAGCCAAACGAACGGGGGACAAATAAAGCCGATGTATAAAATGGAATTGAATCAACTTGTAATTGGCACTAACTGAACAACCACTCATATTCTGGTGCACCCTCTCCTAATTAACCTGTGGAGGGGCAAAAGTATCCCTCTGCCATCTCTGTTGACCAGGGAAAGACCCCAGGCCTGTTTTCACCTTTCTGCCCAGGCAATTTTTTGCAAATCTGACATGTGTCACTTTATGTGGTAATAACTTTGGAACGCTTTTACTTATCCAGGCCATTCTAAGATTGTTTTCTTGTGACACATTGTACTTCATGACAGTCATAAATTTGAGTCAATATATTTCACCCTTATTTATGAAAAAATCCCAAATTTACCAAAAATTTGGAAAAATTTCCAAATTTTCAAATTTCAATTTCTCTACTTTCAAAATACACAGTAATACCTCCAAAAATAGTTATTAATTTACATTCCCCATATGTCTACTTTATGTTGGCATCATTTTGTAAATGTCATTTTACTTTTATAGGACGTTAGAGGGCTTAGAAGTTTAGAAGCCATTTTTCAAATTTTCACCAAATTTTCCAAAACCATTTTTTTAAGCACCAATTCAGATATAAAGTGATTTTGAGGGGCTTATATAATGAAACCCCCCCATAAATGACCCCATTTTAGAAACTACACCCCTCAAGTTATAAAAAAACTGCTGTTACAAACTTTGTTAACCCTTGAGGTGTTCCACAAGAATTAAAGGAAAATGGAGGTGAAATTTCAAAATTTCACTTTTTTGGTAGATTATTCATGTTAATAATTTTTTTCTTGCAACACAGCAAGGGTTAACAGCAAACTAAACCTCAATATACATTGCTCTGATTCTGCAGTTTACAGAAATACCCCATATGTGGTGGTAAACGTCTCCATGGGTTTGTGGCAGTGGTCAGAAGGAAAGGAGCGCCATATGGATTTTGGAGGCAGATTTTGCTAGAATAGTTTGGCCCCCTAAGCGTTTTACGGAATTTGGAAACACTTGGCTGCGAAAATGAAAAGTTTAATTTCTTCCAATAAAATGTTGCTTTAGCCCCAAATTTTTCATTTTCACAAGAGGTAACAGGAGAAAAGCACCCCATAATTTCCCCATTTTCTCCTGAATATGGTAACACCCCATATGTGGTGGTAAACTGCTGTGGGGGCACATGATAGGACTCAGAACAGAAGGAGCGCCATATGGATTTTGCACAACAGATTTTGATGGATTGGTTTGCGGGTGCCATTGATTTTTAATTTTTTGAGTTATTGTCTTATGTGGGGGCTCATTTTTTGCGGGACGAGATGACGGTTTGATTGGTACCATTTTGGGGTACATAAGACTTTTTGATCGCTTGGTATTACAGTTTTTGTGAGTCAAGGTGAAAAAAATAGCTGTTTTGGCATGGTTTTTTAAATTTTTTTTTTACAATATTCACCTGGGGGGCTATCTCATGTAATATTTTTATAGAGCAGGTTGTTACGGATGCGACGATACCCAATATCTCTAACTTTTTTATTTTTGGAAAGTTTTACACATTAGATGCATTTTAGAACAGAATAAAATCTTTTTTTTGTGTTGCCATTTTGAAAGAGCCATATTTTTTTTAAGTTTTCAGGCGATTGTCTCAGGTAGGGTATAGTTTTTGCAGGACAAGATGACGGTTTGATTGGTACCATTTTGGGGTAAATACACCTTTTTGATCGCCTGCTATTACACTTTTGGTGAGGCAAGAGGGAAAAAAATGGTTGTTTTGGCATAGTTTTTTTTTTTTTTTTTTTTTGCAGCATTCCCCCGGGGGGCCATCTCATGTAATATTTTTATAGAGCAGGTTGTTACTGACGCGACGATACCCAATATGCCTAACTTTTTTATTTTTGGATAGTTTTACACATCAGATTTATTTTTTTGAACAGAATAAAATCATTATTTTGTGTTGCCATTTCAAAGAGCCATATTTTTTTAAGTTTTCAGGCGATTGTCTCAGGTAGGGTATCGTTTTTGAAGGACAAGATGACGGTTTGATTGGTACCATTTTGGGGTAAATACGCCTTTTTGATCGCCTGCTATTACACTTTTTGTGAGGCAAAAGGGAAAAAAATGTCTGTTTTGGCTTAGTTTTTTAAAAAAAATTTTTTACAGCATTCGACTGGGGGGCCATCTCATGCAATATTTTTATAGAGCAGGTTGTTACGGACGCAGCGATACCCAATATGTGTATAATTTTTATTTTTGGAAAGTTTTACACATTAGATACATTTTTGAACAAAATAAAATATTTTTTGTGTTGCCATTTTCTGAGAGCCATATTTTTTTTATTTTTCAGGCGATTGTCTTAGGTAGGGTCTCATTTTTTGCGGGACAAGATGGCGGTTTGATTGGTACCATTTTGGGGTACATACGCTTTTTTGATCACCTGCTATTACACTTTTTGAACGGGTATGTTTTTTTGTTTTTTTTTTACTGCGTGCACCTGACGGGGTGGATCATGTGCTATTTTTACAACAATGTGCTGGAAGTGTATTACATTGAGTAATACACTTCCAGCCAATGCATTACAATACAACAGCCCAAAAAATAAAAAAAATATGGCTCTTAGAAAATGGCAACACAAAAAAAGATTTTATTCTGTTCAAAAATAAATATATTGTGTAAAACTTTCCAAAAATAAAAATGTTAGACATATTGGGTATCGCCGCGTCCGTAACAACCTGCTCTATAAAAATATTACATGAGATGGCCCCCCAGGTGAATGCTGCAAAAAATAAAAAACTATGCCAAAACAACCATTTTTTTCACTCTTGCCTCACAAAAAGTGTAATAGCAGGCGATCAAAAAGGCGTATTTAACCCAAAATGGTACCAATCAAACCGTCATCTTGTCCTGCAAAAATGATACCCTACCTGAGACAATCGCCCGAAAAATAAAAAAAAATATGGCTCTCTGAAAATAACAACACAAAAAAAAGATTTGATTCTGTTCAAAAATGCATCTAATGTGTAAAACTTTCCAAAAATAAAAATGTTAGACATATTGGGTATCGCCACGTCCGTAACAACCTGCTCTATAAAAATATCACATACAGCTATTTTTTTTTCACCTTGACTCACAAAAAGTGTAATACCAAGCGATCAAAAAGTCTTATGTACCCCAAAATGGTACCAATAAAAACATCAGCTCATCCCGCAAAAAATGAGCCCCCACATAAGACAATAACTCAAAAAAATAAAAATCAGTGGCTCCCGCAAACGATTCCATCAAAATCTGTGTTGTAAAATCCATATGGCGCTCCTTCTGTTTTGAGTCCTGCCATGTGCCCCCACATCAGTTTACCACCACATATGGGGTGTTGCCGTATTCAGGAGAAAATGGGTAACAAATTATGTGGTGCTTTTCTCCTGTTACCCCTTATGAAAATACAAAAAATTTGGGGCTAAAGCAACATTTTATTGGAAGAAATTGGAAGAAATTATATATATTCGTTGAAGGGTGTAGTTTCCAAAATGGGGTCACTTTTTGAGGGTTTCCACTGTAGGGGTACGTCAGGGTCTCTCAATTACAAATGGTGCCTAAAAACTATTCTAGCAAAATCTGCCTCCAAAATCCATATGGCGCTCCTTTCCTTCTGACCACTGCCACAAACCCATGGAGACGTTTACCACCACATATGGGGTATTTCTGTAAACTGCAGAATCAGAGCAATGTATATTGAGGTTTAGTTTGCTGTTAACCCTTGCTGTGTTGCAAGAAAAAAATTATTAACATGAATAATCTACCAAAAAAGTGAAATTTTGAAATTTCACCTCCATTTTCCTTTAATTCTTGTGGAACACCTCAAGGGTTAACAAAGTTTGTAACAGCAGTTTTTTTTTATAATTTGAGGGGTGTAGTTTCTAAAATGGGGTCATTTATGGGTGGGTTTCATTATGTAAGCCCCTCAAAATTACTTTATATCTGAACTGGTGCTTAAAAAATGGTTTTGGAAAATTTGGTGAAAATTTGAAAAATGGCTTCTAAACTTTTAAGCCCTCTAACGTCCTAAAAAGTAAAATGACATTTATAAAATGATGCCAACATAAAGTAGACATATGGGGAATGTAAAATAATAACTATTTTTGGAGGTATTACTATGTAGTTTGAAAGTAGAGAAATTGAAATTTGGAAATTTTTCCAAATTTTTGGTAAATTTGGTATTTTTTTATAAATAAAAATGAAATATTTTGCCAAAAATTTACTACTGTCGTGAAGCACAATATGTGAAGAGAAAACAATCTCAAAATGGCCTGGGTAAGTAAAAGCGTTCCAAAGTTATTACATGTCAGATTTGCAAAAAATGGCCTGGGCGGAAAGGTGAAAACAGGCCCGGGGTTGAAGGGGTTAAAATGGGATCAGAATGCCAATCTCTAATCAATAACAACTGCTTAGACAGATAGTAGCCTTTAAAATAAGGAACTCCCAGTCCTCCTAAACTGTCTGGATAAAAGAGGTATTTGATTTTCATTCTGACCCGTTTTCTTCCCCAAATCAGTTCGCGAGAAAAAAAGAGAAAACGTATAGTTGCCAATTCAAATTGGGGCAGCCCTAAACAAATAAAGAAATTGAGGGAGAACAACCATTTTAACAAGCGGTATCCTATCAGCCATTGATAACGGTAATTTTAACCAGATCGCTATCTTAGATTTTATCTTTTTAATTAAAGGAGTAATATTGAGTGCCACAAATCTATCTAACGAGGAGGACACCGAGTTCCCAAGGTATTCAAAAGAGTCTGACATATTCAAAACTCTCACTCCTCCAGTATTATTCAACTGCATATTCTCTAAAGGCAGCAATATAGTCTTACCCCAGTTAATATCTAGTCCTGACAGAGTACCAAACTCCTTAACACAAGAGATAATCTTTGGAAGCGAGTTCGGGGTGCCCCCTAAACAGAACAAAATGTCGTCCGCATATAACAACACTTTCCCTATGTTCCCTTCTTCACCAAACCTCACTATAAGAGGATCCTGCCTGATTAATACAATACAATAGTGGCCTCAGTCATAGACCTCGGGAGTTTCTTCTCCTGTAATGATGCACTAAAAACCTCAATAAGACAGGGCAGTAGCACCTCTTGATATCTCCTATAAAACTCAAACGTTATATCATCCGAACCCGGAGAAGTATTACCGTGAATGGAACTTAGGGCACTTTGCAATTCGGTCAAAGAAATCGGCGCATCCAGAGCAAATCGCTCTTCTGTCCAAACTGGAAACTCGACATGCCTCAAATATTCCACCATTTCCTGTTCATCTGCCTTACATTCTGACCTATATAAATCTTCAAAATAATGAAAGAAAACATCTCTGATGTCCTCCTGGGCGTGTAAAACCGCCCCCAATGGAGAGTCATTGTGCTTCCTGTGCTTCCACCATGCCCTTCCTCTTTTCGTCTATCTGGTTATCATAATAATCCTGCTCTTTTTTTCTCACTTCCTCTCTAAGTTCTTCTTCCCTACGGGCAAATGTTCGTTTCAAATATATAATCTTTTTAATCAGTATCCCTCTAATAAACGCCTTCATTGCGTCCCAAACATAATCCATATTAGTTGATCCCCTATTAATGCTCCAAACCGCTGCTATTTCCTCCTTAATAGCGAGATGATTCTCAATGACACTAAGCCAATGAGGATTAATCCGTCTCCCAACTCCACTCTCTCTACCCCAACCAAAATCTATCTCCAACCTAACAGGTGAATGATCAGAAACCGATCTTGGTTCGTAACACATTTTGACCACCTGACTTACATAGCTACGATTTATAAATGCCCTGTCTATTCTTGACACCGAATTCCCTGTCCTACTACAACAGGAATAAACTTTGGCCCTGCCATGTCTGTTCCTCCAAACATCCACAAAATCCAGCTTCGTTACAAAATGTCGCTAAAGGAGAACTAAAGCTATGGCATTGTCACGAACGTTCCGGCATCAGGTTGCATGCGTTCGGCTAGACTTTCTGCTAACTTTGTTGCGTGTGGTGTGGATCTCGGCTGAGATCCGGTTGCTACAATACCTGCATTAAGATAAGTGTAATTTTCCCTATTGTGTTTATCCTACTTTTCCCTGTTGTGATTTTGCCTTCTGGAGTCTCCTGTTCGTCAGTCCTCTTGGAGGAACGAGTTGACTCTGTCACTAGCTGCAGGGTTCTTTAGGGTGAGTTTGTTATTAGGTTCCTGTGTATGAACTCTCCTACCACTAAGGCCTGTTCATACTGGTAGTCAGCCAGGGCCTAGTTTCAGGGTTACCTGCAGGAGGTGACCATTTCCCTTGTTTGGTCCTTTTCCCTTCCCTCTTACGCTTGGTGTGGCTATACCTTCCACACCAGAACGTGACAGGGATGGACCTGACTGAGCAGAACTGGAATACCTATCTAAATCTACGTCCATTACACAATTAAAATCACCTATAATAATGGTGGCACAAATATCCCTACTATCCATAAATGTTAGTAACTGGCTCAGTATGTTCGGGGAATAGGGCGGCAGGATGTAAACAAATGCCAAAATACAGTATATACCTCCTATCTTACCAGATAAAAAAAATGTATCTCCCCTCCACATCCTTACGATGACAGACACATTTAAAATCTATATTCCTATGTATCAAAACAGATACTCCCCTAGAATAGCTCGTATAAACTGAATGATAACTAGCACCCACCCATCTCTTTTCCAAATAATGTATAGTGTCTTGAGTCGAATGGGTCTCTATCAAACCCACAATACCAGGGGGGTGTTTGCAAATCATATTAAAAATGGCACTCCTTTTAATTTTATCCCCATACCCCGCACATTCCAGGCCACTATCTTAACCACCATATTTAATAAAAAAAAATTAAATTAAAAATTCCCCCTCTTCCCTTTCCCCAACTCCGCCAGTACCCAGCCCCCACTGGGAGACCAAATATCTTGATGTTATAGCGTCTAGATCTATCTTCAAGATCAACAATCTTGTCCTTTAATAAACTCCTTTCTTCCTTTGATCTCTGCAATATCTGATATCTGCAATATCACTCCTCATGACATCCATTTCACATCTCATATCACGAACAGCTGACTCTAATTTAAAAAAATTCGATCTAACTTTATTCAAGTCATGTCTGATGAGTGATATATCAGTCTTAACTGATCCCATTTGAGTTGATAAATTCTCAATGGCCTCATTAGTACACTTCACCTGCAGCAAAATTTCCCCTATGATATTGGGGCCCTCACTCCTTGATTCAGACATTTTGTGAAAGGTGGCAGCTGGAGATTCAGTTTGCGCAATATCCACCTTCAACTAAGCGATCCTGGTTGCTTCCTTTTGCACTCTCCCCTTGATTGTATTTAGAGGTGTTCCTAGTATTTGATGTTTGCACCTTCATGTATTTATCAATCCTAGGTGAACCCCCTTCTACTTTACCCCCAGCGCGGCTCTTGGGGGAGGCAAGCTCTCCAGATTTTCTACTATTTTTGGGAGCCATGTTCCAGCAACCTACAATATTGTCTCAATATTATCTCAGCTACCAGAACAGAACCCCGCTGCCCAGTTGCAAAAACAAACACAATATGCGTGACAACCAGAAATACATAGAAAAGAAGACTGCAAAGTCTGTATCCAGATATAGTATGACGCAGTCCAAGATGTAAGAATCATCCATCCACTTCCACCTTGTCGCCGCTCCTGTGTGGAATAGCACCTGCCCGCACCTTCCCAGGTGCAGCGTGGATACTCCAAAGTCACATGAATAATCACCAACTTTTAGGTAAAGCATTGAAGATCACAAATAATTAGATATCCAATAGCAACCCAAATCCCCTAAGATAAGGGAGGCTGCTAGACCACTGTCTAGTCCCGGACTTGCGGACAGCTCCACGCAAATAGAAAACCTCTAATCTGCGCAGTACCACACAGGACCAACAAAAAGTCAGTGTGTAGGGTAACAGAGAGGCAGTATAAGAGGAAGCAGAGTCTTTTTTCCATTAGATGGAAGACCAGGTTCCTTCTACACACCTTTTTTTCCCCCTTTTCCTCCTCCTGCTCTTTACCTTTCTTCTTTTAGCCTCTGCCTCCCCTTACCCTTCTCATCTTCCCTTTTTTATCTCTCTCCTTTCCATTTCCTTCTCTTTTACCACCTTGGACTTAATATTAGAGAGATGTTAAAGTTAATAAATATATATCCAAGGAGGATTAGGGAACAAATCAATTGATAGTTAATAGGTAGGTTAGTTGGTTAGCTAATTAACTTGTCACCAAAACCATTGGAGACTTGTAGCTTCATCTTGCTCAGAATGATTTAACTCGAATGTTGCCTAATTGTTTATATTCATTTTAATTTAAGGGGATGATTTGAATAAAAAAAAAATATATACAGTGTTTATGTATTCAAACAGTTTTTTTAGGCCCTCTAGGGGACCTGAACATGCAATCATTAGATTGCCTTCTCTATTCAGTAATGGAATTTTAGCCATTACAGATACAAAAATCGATAAAGTGTAGTTAATTTATTGTAGCCTTTGGTGACCTGTAGATTTGGTTTCACACTTTGGTACCACCATACACATTAAACTAAGTTGAGTGCGTATGGAGGGGATTGTGAGAGATAGATGTCAGCTGAACGAGCATTCAGCTGGCAGCTACTGAAAGTGTATGGTCACTTTTATTGAAGGTGTATGGATTTCTTGTTCAATAGTTTTTATTGGGTTTTTTCTTTTTAAATACAGTGTAAATTTTCTTAATAGAAAAGAAAAGAAACAGGGGAAAGAGTACAAATTGTATAGTAGTACAATAGAAACACAGTTCTACAAATAGTACATTTGGGTTATGCAAAGTTAAAATATTTGCTAGATGTTATATATTTTGAACTATTAGTAGGTGTATGGATTTCTAACCTCTGCTGGTGAACACACATAAGAAAACCGTGCGGATTTCTGTGCCTTTCTGCAGCATAACCACACCGATATCCACTGAAAAGGGTGAAATCTGCAGAGAAAACTGCAAACATCAACATGCTATTTATTTTGAAATCAAAATTTCTGCACCAAAAAAAATCCCCAAAGTGTACATGAGATTTGTGCAATCTCATATATTTTGCTAGTATTGTAATACACTGCGTTTTTTTTTGTACGTAAATCCGCATGGAAAAAATGCATGTATTCTGCAAAATGTGCAGGTGGCCATACACTCCTGTTCTGTTCTCTGCTCTGTACATCTACAAATAGTGCCTTTGAGTTTATCCAGGTATTTCATTCTTTTGCCTTTTAAAGAAAAGCTTAAGTCCTAAGCTCAGGATTCCTCCAACATCCAGTCATCAAATTTCTAAAGGTCAAACATCTGTTTGACCCTTTCAGTGCTGAGGCCTGCATAGAATCACCGTTACATTTACATAGACTGGCATCATCTCCTCTGCTGAGGATTTTATTATTTACCATATCATAAGACAGTTACCACTAGTCCTCTTATCAATTTTATTCATATCCATGTGAACGTTTACATGAACTTATTCTTAAGTAGGCATCGTTCACACTTCAGTGTTTGGTCAATGATCTTGATCAGTGATTTGTGAGCCAAAACCAGAAGTGCAGTACAGAGATAAGGTATAATGACCTGAACCTGTTCTGTGGTTTTGACCCACATCTTGTTTTGGCTCACAGTAACTGATCGAAATCACTGACCAAACACCGTAGGAAACCAGCGCCGTATCTGTATGGCGCTACGGACTGTGACTTAAAGGGAACCTGTCATCTCCGAAACACTCCCTGAACTAGAGTAAGCGTTGTATAGTGTAAGTGATGCTGAATCCGATTATGTAAGTTTTATCTTCATACTCACTTCTATTCTGACGCTGTGCTCCCACAAACCTGCAGTAAAATGCATTGAGAGGACTCTTCTTTGAGTCCTCTCCATTATGTGAGTGAGCACTGGAGTCCAGTAAGTGTATTTTACTGCAGGTTTGGGGGAGCACAGCGTTGGAATGGAAGTGAGTATCAAGATAAAACTTACATACTCGGATTCAGCATCACTTACACTATACAACCCTTACTCTACTTCAGGGGGTATTTTGGAGATGACAGGTTCCCTTTAAGTCCCAGCAGCATACAGCTATGGTGCAATGTAAACCGGTTCCCCAGACGAAAACGCTCGATGACCAGCATATGATGGCTGCTCCGCACGGCAGTCAGCCATCTTTGCTAAGGTCACAGTGAGATATTTCCGTCCCCCTGCAGCCCGATCGCTTCCATTGGCCGGTTTCTGTAGACTAGCCCATTGCAGCTCCAATGGTTTTTTAACCATTTCAGGAGCTGCAGGGGGAGGGTTTTTTTTACAAGGGTGACCAGTACTGAACTAGTCTGCGCCTCTCTCCCCCGAAGGTCAACGCTCCAGCCAGTGACAGCGCTATAGGAACAGGACAGCACAGGAAAGGGCTGAACCCCTCTGAAGGCAGCCATTGTAGCTGGTGACTGCGTGCAGAGAGGTGCTTCTCTGAGTGGTTGTTGTCATGCTGGGACTTGTAGTGCACCACCACGATGATCAGAGCTTTTCCTGTTAAAAGAAGAACCGCTGCAGTGATTTCTTTTCATTTGCAGCAGTTCCAGATCCCTAAGCCCCCATCCCTGTCCCTCCCCCTACCGCCCGCCAACCCCCCCTCCCCGGCTTTTTTTTTTTTTTGAATTTTCAAGCTATGCACCACTCTTTCTGCATGTGAGCTGTTCAATGTATATGAGCCTGATCAGCACCTGGTAGTTATTTTTTGGGCAGTTTTTTTTAACATCTGTGCTGATATTTTTGCCAGTTTTTCCTTTTTTTGTTCAAAAAGAAGAAATTGTAGTTAGAGCTTTATATACATATATATATATATATATATATATATATATATATATATATATACACAGTATACATATATATATATAGAGAGAGAGAGAGAGAGATAAGTTAATTTTTAGCCAGTGTTCACTTTTTTTAAACTGTAGTGGATTTGTATACTACAGTTTCTGAAAGCACGCACCATCTGTGTCCGTGCGTCCTGCAGCTGCAGAGCACCGATAAGTACTGTGCTTTTAACTGACCAAGTGTTTCCTAATTCTATAAAACATCTTTGGGGTCAAAGTACTGACTACACACCTTGAAATATTCCTTGAGGGGTGTAGTTTCCAGAATAGGGTCACTTTTAGGGAGCTTCCACTGAAGGGGTACCTCAGCTGCCTCCAAATGCCTGTGTCTAGTAGCACATATTGGTGCAACTGGGGTTTTTGATTCTTCTGACTTGTTTGAAAATGTGCTGAGCTTTGCTAGAAAGGGGATGTTGCCTAAGATACAACCTTTTCTGCCAAAATTGCACTGTAATTCTGGCATAAAATTCTGTCTCAAAGTAAGCCAACCAGTAGTTTTTTAATAGCTGACTTATGGTAAAGCTGGTGCAGGCCTAGACAGTCTGTCTTACTTTTCATCTATAGCATTAGAAAATCTCTCTTTACAGCCCATTCAGAAAAGCTTGATAAAATGGCATAAATAAAGACTTAGCTATAAGTTGTTAGTTGTTTCAATATATTACACACAATATATAACGTATTGCCTATCTGGTAGGCTATGTTTACATTTAACTGCCTCGTATATAAGTCCTCCCAACATGTGTATATATCTAACAAGCCCCTCAACTCTCCTTATCCAGACCCTCTTTTGGCATACATTTGACGGTATGTGTCAATTCACTGGACCTTGAATTTTTAGTCAATGGCAGATGTATGTAGCCATGAGCCATTCAGTTGCATATATCTGGGCCCGGACATACATACAGAAAAGAGTTTTGCCATATTTAACAACGAAACATGATGTGAACCTAGTTATAAGGCTGTCAGTCTTAAAAAGCATGCACATATTAATACATGTAGACAGTGTTAAACCTGTTAAGTCTGCTGCTAATGTGTTTCACTATATTTTTTCTTCAACAGATTTGCTAGAAAACCATATGTCTAACACAGATGCAGTTTGCTGTGATGTCCGATGGCATTCCTGCAACACCCTGGGGAGCGGTGTCCACAACACATCTACCAAATCTTTGAACTCCCAATCCATGTATTACCAACACCGCAGTCGCCACCACCAGCACCCTCACCATCGGCACCATCACTTGCATCCTTACCATCATCATCACAAACCATCTCTGCTGCCGGTCTCAGCGGGATCCCGCCTCGGAAACACGAGACTAAAGCTGTGTGTGCTGGTGCTTATGTTGCTCCACACCATGGCCTCCTTTTCAGCTGTGCAAAATGGGGTGAGCTTGGAAGCCATGCCTGGCATGGATGAGACATCAGCACGTGAAGAGTGAAAACGTGAAAGTGCTTTCTGAAAACTCAGAAGATTGGAATAAGTTCTTCTAAAGGGTGTGCCCTTTTCTATGACCCAGAGGCATTGGGAGATTGCCTCAGCAGCAGTTAACCATGACACAGCATGGTGAAAACAAAATGAGTCCTTTGGGTTAGAGGGCCTTGAGGCACAACTTTGAGAAGGGTTCTGTGTCAGTGGCCTTGAAATGATGCTTGTGTTATGCAGAGGCAACGTAAGGCAGAGTCAGATTGGGGTGGTCCAGTATCATTGTGAAGAGTGCAAAAGTGGAAAGAAAGCCTGGCCAAGTAAAACATGGCACTCCATGGTTAGAGAAATTAACAGTCGGTCGAGCCCGCTGGTAACTACCAGTGAGCCTTACTTGTGATAGATGCTAAGTGCTTTAGTGCTGCCCTGAATGTATTCTTGGTCATGCTGATTGAGAGCTGGCCCAAATATCCAACAGCTTATGGCCAAATGGCAGCCATATTTGTAATGTGAACAAAAAAAAGCAAACAAACCTATATTTTAATGTCATCACACCAGGGTTACAATTAGAAAGGCAATATGGTGAATAGTCATATCCTGTGTAGATGTCATAATGATGTTTCTATTTGCAGGAGAAGTCCCGTAATCACTGGTTACGAATCAGCAGTCATGATGAGCCACAATATTAACAGAATGTGCAAAAAAATAGAAATAAATCTTTTAAGACATTACACATGTATAGAAAAAATGAGATCAGAGAATGAAAGCTAATCTGAATAAAGACATTTATAGAGTTAAATAAATTATATGGTATTTATGGAGGGTCATATAGCATCATGTCCTGTGTACCAGGAAGTAATTAAATGTCAAATGCTACAATGCAACAAAGTATCCTAATTATACTTACCTATTCAACCCAGGACCATAACTGTATTTTAAGAGTATACGTGAGCCATATCAACATATTGTGTTTTTAGTAGAACATGTTACTATCTCTAACATCAGAACCTAAACCGAAATATTCAATTCCAATGCGTTATTTCCATTCACCACATGTATGATTAACTCGAGTTTTGCATATGAATTGTATTTATTTTAAGTGAGTCTTTCGTCTATCAGCCGATCTGGACACAGGGTATTAGGGCTAGGGTCTTTAAAAACAGACAGATTGCCTTAATTTCTTTTAATTGTTTTAAATGTTTAAATGTAGAAAAGAGAGGTGACAATGTCCAAAGCAGTATACAAGTGCAATGATGTCAGTATGCAGCAAGACATACATGAGCAGGTAGAAGTGTACTTAAAAGGGGGAAGGGAACTTACAGGGTTGCAGGAATGTGAGAAGGGACTTAAGGGCAGCTTGGTTTAACGCCAGTAAACTTGAAAAACAATTATGATGAGTTCTTCATCTTTTTTACGAAAACTCCAATTTTTCTCCACATTAGTACACTAGCAAAGCTGCTAGTAAATCAGAATTGATCAAATACATTCTTTAATCTTACCTAGGTAGCAGTTTCAAGCACCAGCTGAGCATGCATTTGTATGGGGGGATCAGGAGTGATAACCGTTAGTCAGTCTTCAGTGTATGGTCGAGAGATCATGTAATTTAGGAGTAGTATAGGACAAGAAAAGCAGTGACTTTGTAAAGTTCCTGAACTTTTTACACAAATCTTACCTATATGTAAACTGTAAAATAATGTTTAAAGTTAAACCTTTGCCTTAAGGCTCTTATGCACAGTAAAGTTTGCTATGCAGAAATGTTTCTATTGCCTTGTGTATAAGAAGCAGATGAGCGGATTATCGTGAACGAGTGTTCATAGGAACATTCATTGCCAATAATCCGCCAGAACCTCGGGCTGTTTAAATCCAGCATTAATATGGGGTTTATCTGGCACCATGGCATCATACTGCTGTACCTGACTGCATACAGGTATAAACCTGTATAAAATGTATAAACCCATAGAAACTACATGTGTCACCATACAGGATCCCTACACATGGCTTTGCCATGTGCAAGGACCCTTGGAATAAGTGTACAATAGTTTCTGTTAAAATAAGGTTTCAGCTTCCATTGGTAGTGACAAAATGTAAAAATCTAGAACCTTTTAATATACTAATAACTATTCTACACTTTTCACTTTTTAGTTAATAATACTTTTTGATGCCTAGAAAATACTCTTGGCGCTGAATTGAAGCCGTCAGTTAGCATGCTGCTGTTGATGGATCATTATATCTATTTAGTGCTTTCAGAACGTATGTATTTCTGTGAATAGGTTATGGGTGTTATATGTGCCAGTCTAGGCCACTCTAGAAAGATGAGATATGAATGATCCTACTACTCACACACTATGTAAAAACTTAAGGGGTCATTTATCAATCTGAAATACACTTGTAGGATATCAGGCCGAACTGGATGGACAGATGTCTTTTTTCGGCCTTATAAACTATGCTACTATGTTACAACCTGCTCACGCCAGGTCTAAAATTGTGGGCATAGTGTGGGTGGGGAAGGGGACGGGCCTTTAGGCCCGTCTCATTTACCATTTTCTACTCCTGTTTTAGGCGTAAATAAAGGTCTGAATGTAAGACAGCTCAGAAGCTATCTTACATTTAGAACTGGCAGCGGATCCACTGACGTTATGAAGTGTCTGGCACCTCTTCATAACTCCGGTGGAACTACTGCCAGCTTGGGGGTTTATTAGGACCGACGTCTAAAACGACAGACTTAATAAATGAGCCCCTTAGTTACAACCCATCTTGACATTTTGACAGGCAATTTGCTTATGGATGAGTGTGCTTACACAAGCAATAGTC
This sequence comes from Rhinella marina, assembly GCA_900303285.1. NCBI lineage: Eukaryota > Metazoa > Chordata > Amphibia > Anura > Bufonidae > Rhinella > Rhinella marina. Next base: position 29,734 of record ONZH01003146.1, read on the forward strand.
ATAGTTGTAATCCTGTGCTGCTGTAACAGGATTAGGCCTGTGTTTCCATCTCATATGTTGTACATTGAATTGAAATGTAACACCATACAGAATCATTTATGTATCCTCTGTTACCAGATAGGAATGTGACTATTCTGTCTTGGCAGCTTAAATGTATCCAGCAATTACACATCTGTGCTAATTTCTAGGGGAATTATACACAAGTGAAAATGAACATGATTTCCTATAGGAATTTGATGGAACAATTTAAAGGCCCCACTAGATGAAAACAGATGATGGTCACACTGATCATTCTTACTAAGGTAACATAACTGATTATGTTTACTGTAAAAAAAAAAAAGGTGGAACCACAATACTATAAACTCCAGAAATCTCAGTCCACCTACAATTTACCAGCATTCTGTAATAATATCTCGCTTATTGAACAACCTATGATGCTCTTTACATCCTAAAAGTGAATTGGCTTGTATAATTGGCAATAATTGAGTTGGACATGGTTGATCTATGGATTTACATGGAATCGAAACTAGATGGCTTTAGGTTCTTTTATTAGTTTTCTGTTATTTTGATGACATGGAGGTGAGTGAAGTTTAGTGTCTTTATGTCTTAGAAAGAGATAATTTGCAGGCCACTAGTAAGCTGTGGGTTAAATGAGTGGCAGTCACCATGCAGTGTTGTATACCAGGTTTCAGAGCCTGTGGCACCCTTTGCCACCCACTCAGTGAACTGGTGAAGTAGTTTGTTTATGATTTGCAAATCAGTACTTTTGATTTGCTGAAACCAATGTAGTAGGTGCTATAGTGTGCCCAGTCTTGCCAATACACATCTTGTAGAAGTACATCTCTTATAATTATATATAATGTTAGCTCTAACATATATATCTACCACCAGTCAAGTTGGTCTGCACCATCATCTATTGAAATGAAGCTCCACTTTTGATCAAGAAGTCTATGCTTTCTTATTTTGTCATTTTTACTTAGTGTTCAATCTGTTTTACTCTTTGCAAAGTAGAAAACTATCCAGTTGCTGTACAGAAACCACCATTAACATTTATCCTTATTATTTCTCTTAAAAAAATGAGTGCACAGGGGTCTACTGACCTGTGGATCTGATTAGCGGGTCCATTATATTCTATGGGAAAAGATGCAAAATATGAATACTGTTTTCTAATGGTCAAATTAAGTCTTTAGTGAAGTGCCCATAGGTTATGAGTTCATAGACTCCTTCGTTTGATAATCAGCGGGAACATGGAGAATAGGCCATCATTGCTGTAGTCTAAGAAAACCCCATAAAGGGCACGTTCACATGTAAAATGCAGCAGAAAGTCCACATTAAAGGGGTTGTCCGAGTTATGACAAAAAATATATAGCACTGTAAATCTGATGGGCAGCAATATATAACTAAGTTAAGCAAGTTTTAGGCAAAAAAAATCCATATTTCCTAATTTCCCTGGTTCTCTTCTGGTCTTTGTTTACATGCAATAACAACAATCTCAGCCCCTCCCCCTTCTCCCCCCCTCTCTGCAAAGGGAATGAATACAAGTGCTGAGTGACATGTCTGCCTGCTGGAATACTCAGCAGCATGTTGTATGTGTAGGACTACAAGTCCCAGCTGTACAATGACACTGCTAATACATACAGGAATTTCTCCCTACCTGTTCTTGTACAATACAATTCCTCTACAGCTCTTGTGCCCAGCATTTGTCTCCTCTCACTGCTGCAGCTACTGTTTGTTGTAAAGCCTTGAGCCCTCAGTGTGTTCTGGCTGAAGGGGTTAATGTTTTATCTGAAGGAAACCAGGGAGAGAGCAGATAGCAGCCCGGCAAAGAAAGGGGGTGTGGCTAGTGACATCTCGTGTACAGACTGTTATCTGAACTCTGAGGCTTGTGAAGGAAACATCACAGACCAGGGAGATAAGGTGACATCACAGGTCATGTGACCCTCAGTCAACTCTGAGAAACCAGCAGCTTTAGAAACACAAAGTATATGGGAAAGTTGTTATACCTGACAAATTAGAAACATATAAAGAACAAAAAAATAACTCGGACAACCCCTTTAAGTCTACTGAGTTCAGTGCGGATTTGGCTGTGCATTTGCAACAGACTTCAACCTCTACATTGCAAAGGGTAAAATCCACTGTCAACTTCTGCAGTTCAATTTACTCTGTGGATTTTTTTTTTCCGCAACACATATATATGAGATTTCTTTCTTAGTACATTGCTGGTACTTTAAAATGCTGCAGATTTGGCACTTGCAAATCTGTGGCAGCAAATGTGGCAGCGCATTAGTCCTATGTGGATGAACCTTTACGTAACACTAGTTGACTATACAACTACATATACAACTCATATGAATGTTATTCATATGCTATTATATCCAGTAATCTGAAATGATATATCTCTCATTATCCTTCACACACTGCATAACACAGTTACTGCACGATTGATATCTTTGTACATGCGCGTTTGTCACTTGTAATGGCAGGGATTTACTGAACATGTATAAGATTTGTTTGCATTGTTTTTACATCATGACAGCAAGTGTTTTACAGATCATGAGGCTTACATCATCTGTTGTGGAGAAAATGACTTCCTAAAAAAATGACTGATTTGGGATATCATGTCATTTCCATCTGCTCATTATTAGCTGGCTTGGATTGAAAATTTATTTAGTGGACAGGAGAAAAAAATACAAGAAAGCGTATTACTAAGCACTTACAGTGCCTTGCGAAAGTATTCGGCCCCCTGGAACTTTTCAACCTTTTGCCACATTTCAGGCTTCAAACAAAAAGATATAACATTTTACATTTTTGGTGAAGAATCAAAAACAAGTGGGTCACAATTGTGAAGTGGAACGAAATTTATTGGATCATTTAAACTTTTTTTGTAATAATAAAACTGAAAAGTAGGGCGTGCAAAATTATTCGGCCCCCTTGCATTAATACTTTTTTGCGCCACATTTGCTGCGATTACAGCTGCAAGTCGCTTGGGGTATGTCTCTATCAGTTTTGCACATCTAGAGACTGAAATTCTTGCCCATTCTTCCTTGCAAAACAGCTCGAGCTCTTTGAGGTTGGATGGAGAGCGTTTGTGAACAGCAGTTTTCAGCTCTTTTTCACATATTCTCAATTGGATTCAGGTCTGGACTTTGACTTGGCCATTCTAAGACCTGGATACGTTTATTTTTGAACCATTCCATTGTAGATTTTGCTTTATGTTTGGGATCATTGTCTTGTTGGAAGATAAATCTCCGTCCTAGTCTCAGGTCTTTTGCAGACTCCAACAGGTTTTCATCCAGAATGGTCCTGTATTTGGCTCCATCCATCTTCCCATCAATTTTAACCATCTTCCCTGTCCCTGCTGATGAAAAGCAGGCCCAAACCATGATGCTGCCACCAACATGTTTGACAGTGGGGATGGTGTGTTCAGGGTGATGAGCTTTGTTGTTTTTATGCCAAACATATTGTTTTGCATTGTTTCCAAAAAGTTGGATTTTGGTTTCATCTGACCAGAGCACCTTCTTCCACATGTTTGGTGTGTCTCCCAGGTGGCTTGTGGCAAACTGTAAACGAGACTTTTTATGGATATCTTTGAGAAATGGCTTTCTTCTTGCCACTCTTCCATAAAGGCCAGATTTGTGAAGTGTTCGACTGATTGTTGTATGGACAGACTCTCCCACCTCAGCTGTAGATCTCTGCAGTTCATCCAGAGTTATCATGGGCCTCTTGGCTGCATCTCTGATCAGTCTCCTCCTTGTTTGAGATGAAAGTTTAGAGGGACGGCCAGGTCTTGGTAGATTTGCAGTGGTCTTACATTTCAATATGATCGCTTGCACAGTGCTCCTTGGGATGTTTAAAGCTTGGGAAATCTTTTGGTATCCAAATCTGGCTTTAAACTTCTCCACAACAGTATCATGGACCTGCCTGGTGTGTTCCTTGGTCTTCATGGTGCTCTCTGTGCTTTAAACAGAACCCTGAGACTATCACAGAGCAGGTGCATTTATACGGAGACTTGATTACACACAGGTGGATTCTATTTATCTTCATCAGTCATTTAGGACAACATTGGATCATTCAGAGATCCTCAATGAACTTCTGGAGTGAGTTTTCTGAACTGGAAGTAAATGGGCCGAATAATTTTGCACGCCCATCTTTTCAGTTTTATTATTACAAAAAAAGTTTAAATGATCCAATAAATTTTGTTCCACTTCACAATTGTGACCCACTTGTTGTTGATTCTTCACCAAAAATTTAAAATGTTATATCTTTTTGTTTGAAGCCTGAAATGTTGCAAAAGGTTGAAAAGTTCCAGGGGGCCGAATACTTTCGCAAGGCGCTGTATAAGAAATTTGTGCTATACAGATGTAATGTATGTAATGCTAGAAGTTAAACAGTGCTTTACACCTGATTTTATTGGCAGCGAGTACAAGCCCCAGAGAGAAGCACGTCAAATAGTAAAAGAAAATGTAAGAAACAATATAGAATTCCTCAAGGCTCAGTATTTTAAACAACTGAGCATCATATCTCTCTGGTGTCTAATTCCTCTTTCCTAGTGCACTCTCTCTTCTCTCACTTCTGACATTTATAACCATTAAACTCTCCCAGATATCATTTTTGCTGCTCCGTAGTGCTCCCTAAGTGAGCTTTAAGTCTTTGACTTACAGCTGCCTTCAAATGACCTGAACATCTGGGAAATACACTGAGCCAGTATGTCCTGTGACTAATAGGGATGCAACAGACAGTCTCATGTAACCAGAGCAGCTCCAGACTTCATGGTTATAAGTAGGATGAAGTAACGTAGTTAGTATGTGCCAATGAGAACAACAAGAAGCAACAGAAGTATATGTAAGGATAGGCACCACCAGTATGTATGATAAAACATGGGTGCTACCAGCAACACAATCCAATAATGTCAAAAAATACACAGCTTTACATGCATACCTATTGGTGTTGCAGATCAGAATTTGTCATTCAGATCACACATGTCCGATACGACATGGATTTGGATGCCAAAATCTACGTCAAATCCGACGACAATAAGCAAGTAACAAAGGATTTAGACACAGATGTTTGCATAGTACAAAAATTCACAGTGGAAAGTAGCAGTACTTATCACCATTACAAAACGCAGATGGAGGACAATGGGACTAACCTTAGTGAAGATCTGCTGCACATATTGCGACGTAACTGAAGTAGATCTGTGGCAGAAATCTGAGCATCAGCCTCAGATTGAAGCAGCAGAAATACAAGTCGGATTTTTAGTGGAGCAGCCAAAATGAAAAGTGACAAGACCCTTAAGGCCTATTTCGCACTTTGGTGGCATATAGCAGAGGTAAGATCTGCACCTATTTCTAGAACAGGGCCCCCAAATCGAAGGGGAGAGCACCGTGCATGCACAGAATGCTCTCTATTCACTTCTATAGGAATTCAGAAAAGAACTGAGCAAGTGCACTTGGCTATTTCTGGAACTCCCTTAGTAGTGAATGGAGAAAGCACTGTGCAACAGTGGCCACCTCTCTATATACCTCTATGGAAGTTCTGAAAGAATTCAAGTTGGCACTCAGTTATTTTCGGCACATCCATAGAATGAACGGATGGCGGCTGTGCATGTGCAGTGCACCCTCGTTAACTTTGGGTGCCTCATTCTAGAGGTAGGTGCAAGTCCCAGACGTTGGACATTGGTGGCATATCCTAGCAATATGCCACCAAAGTGCAAGGTGGGACAACCTCTCGAACAGTTTGCAAGATGCTGTCCAGGTTGTTTTCTGCCACCTCATTCCAAGAGCTATAACATTTTTATTATGGTGACAGAGCTGTATGAGGGCTTGTTTTTGTGGGCTGAGTTGTAGTTTTCTTTGGTGACATTTTGGGGTAAATAAAATTCTGTCCTTCCATTTTTTGAAAGGCAGATGGAGAACGAAGCTCTGGCGTTTTGTTTTTATGGATTCATCTTGTTGGATAAACATGGTGATGTAATAGATTGTACAGTTATGTGGTTTTAACGTAAACTGTTTCTATTTAAAAAAAAACATTATTTTGTACTTGTTATTTTACTTCTTGACACTTTATTTTTATATTATACACTTAATTTTATCATTAAACGTTTTAGTCCCACAAGAGCGATAGGGCAATACAACTGTTTGATCACTTACATACAATAATATACTGCACTGTGAAGTGTAACATCCTTGTTACAAATATACTTATACTAGGCCCACTGGCACCCTGTGATCATGTTGCATTTAAGAAGATGGAGTAATGAGGGTGACAAAGGAAGCCCCTTTACTGCAGCATGTACAGGGTTAAACAGCAGGTTTCAAGGACAGCTGGGTTCCTGCTCTGCCTGGCATAGGATATTCATCCCATGCAATGCCTGCAGCATTGTAAAAGGGTGTATTGGTAGGTTTAAAGCCCGTTAGGGACCACTGTGTAAGGGAATATTGTTGGTCACCAAGGGGTTAATGGCACTTCTTTACCTTTATTGCATATGATGTACAGGAAGCATCTTGTCCTGACATTGGTCCTTCATTTCAAAATAACACATTACCATATCATGAAGCTGACAGAGAAATGTGTCTGTGGTCACTAAAGCTGACCATACACATTATACTTTTGTCGGTGGGTTTGGCCAACATGTTGATGTGTGTGGGGACCTCCCAATGTTCCCCCGACAAATGATGTTAGGGGACACAATGAATATTTTCACCCAATCTTTTTTTTCCTCTCATGAAATAAGCCACCTCCAGAAGTACCTGGCCAGGGGTGCGTCAGGAGAGAGCCGTCGGCTGAACCATTGCATGTCTGGCAGCTATTGAATGTGTTTGGGCAGCTTAAGAGGTCATTCACTTTCCAGCTCAAGAAGGCAATCACATTATGTAATTATCTGTGCACTTTTTTTTTTCCAGCTCACTTTGCTAAACCTGTAAAAAATGTGTATATGTTTGCGTGTAACTATGGGAAAAAAAGCACTAAGGACAGATATCAAGAAATTAGCATTTTGGCAATGGTGCCTCTTTGGCACATTAATGTATGCAGAGTTTGTGCCATCCTTCAGAATAGCTTGAAATTCAAAGCCTGTTCTCGTGTAAAGAGCAAACAATAGCATGGCTGCTGTCCACCAGCCATGAGTTAGCTGTTCTGTATGTCATCCCTCGGTCTGTATTGATCTCACTGCTCATTCCTACAGACTTGTAGATGGACACAGATATGAACAATATGATGCAGGTAAGCAGAACATTAGTAATACTAAAATTAGACTTTAGACTTAGTTGAGTAAAGTGTGTGACATAAAGGTCCTCTGTCACAATATGAATATGTAGGTGTTAGAACACAATGTCAAAAAGATACTTCCCTATCAGTTCTTATGATTTCAGAAAACCCTAGATATCCCCATTCTTATTTCTAAAAAGAAACAATAATCAATGTAGTCAGGATGACAGTGGAATGACAGAGAATTGTCCTATTCTATGATCAGTATTATATGCCATACTTCAGTTCAGAGACTTTTCTGAAACATTACCATACATAGGTAAGAATGATATTAGCTGTTCTGCTTATAAGATTTATGCTATGTTCATACTGTGCACTTTGGGAACCCCATGTTGTGAAGTACATAGTAGATATACACATGTATACTACCTGAACCATCCAGCAGTTTGGATATTAAAGGGGTTTTCCCAGAAACACAAGATAATTGTATGATCACCGGAGTTTCCAAACCTGAGACCCCCAGCATTAATTAGAACAGGAGTCCCCGAGTCAATTGTGTGAATTGAGTGGTAGTGTACATGTGTGACCATTGCTCCATTAACATCCATGGGGGCTGCAGAGCATAGCACTTGACTAACTCCATCAGTTCAAATAAAACGGTTGCCATGGTTGTGCACTACTGCCTCATTCACACAGGGGAATTTAGGGACCCCCGTGGTCCACAGTAAAGATGTTTAATGTATAAATGCTGGGGGTCTGACCACTGGTAGCCCCAGTTATCACACGTTTATCACCTTTTCAGTGGATAGGTGATGTGTTGTTCGTGAGCCAACCTCTTTAAGTCTATCAGCCCTTTGGCATATATTGTCGGGCACGTCCAGGCAAATGCATTGATTGTGGAACCCAAGCACAGTGTGATTGGAGCCTTACTTTCATAAGTTTACTGCTTCTACATTGAGTGGCCCTTTCATTTTTACAGTACGATATACGTAGCAGCATGTGATAATAATATGGTGACCCATGATAATCTCTGGTATCATGAGTCTGGTAATTGAAGACTAGTAGTAAAGGGTCTACCCCGGCTTCATGTGCTGCTGTTATAGAAACCTGATCCAGCTGTTGGCCTACTTCCATGCCCATGTACTGACTTAGTCTCTTCGCTGTCTGTCCTTTGTGCTCAGTCACGCCGGTGTATTGTTTTTCCTCAATGCAAGTAAAAACACCATCATTAATATGTTATTATAAAGTCTATCACGTATTGCTGAGATGGTAGCTATTCCAGGTAATGCCTTTAGGCTGCCATTCATCAGAAAGGGCCCTTGTGTTAGATTTGCTTACAGTGATATTGGTAGATGTTTCTGATTTCAGGGTATATTTTAGTGGTTCGTTTGCTGAGCTTATACGACTGTCATGCAGACATAATTAAAGCGTCAGCTGCTTTCTAGTTATTATTAGCTTATTTGATCTCTCCTGTTAGATTAATGACTATAGTGATTGCACAAATACGGTTTTAATTACAATTACACTGCTTGTCCCAATTTTTGTTAAATATGACCTTCTTGCAGACTAAATGCATTGGGCAATTAACAAACTGGGGCCACGTGTAAGGAGGTTTGCAGAACTTGAATGTTTCAGCCTGTTCAACATAGAATAATTAGACGCCCAGCCCATAAAATAAACACGTCCATTATGTGTAGAATCATTTACACAAGAACTATTTGATGTGATTACCTGAACCAGTCCTAACAATCTAGTTATACAAGCCTTTGGTTAAAAAAATATTGTTTCAGTAAACCGTGACATGCAGAATGTGTGCCTCTGTCATAGACGACAGTTGTCTGCATCATTAAATTCACTGCATGCTTAGGTTTTACTTATGAAAGGCGGTTTGTTGAGAATACACATTTAAGATCTACTATGTACTTACACTCAAAATATATCAGGAGCCACAGAATTTAAAAAAAAATGTAATTGGCAAATGCCAAACATCCTGCTCAGTTTAACATATTAACTTATTCTTTAAGGGTTTTTCTGCAATTTTACATTGCTGGCTAAGCCTTAGAACAGACCAGTGATGGCTAACCTCCGGCACTCTGGCTGTAGTGAAACTACGATTCCCAGCATGCTCCATTCATTTCTATGGAGTTCTGAGAACAGCCAGGCAAGTGTGCATTTTGGGAGTTGTAGTTTTACCACAGCGGGAGAACCAGAGTTAGCCATCACAGAAATAGACCATCAATGCACAATAGTAGAGGTTCCATCAGGTGGCCCTCTAGGCAGCAGGGCTGGGTGCAGCTGCAGCCTCTGCACCCTATATAGCTAAAGGTTCCAATGCACATTGAATGTAAGTCAGATAAACCTTCAGATTTGTTTGATAAGCAGGTTATTTGATGTGTACATGGGTGCATATGTCAGGAAAAAGAAGGATCTGGCATGTTGAGTGACAAAATGGCTTCCTCTTTGTGCCAAACAGGAGATAAGCCGAAGTCACAGTGGTTCAGCAGAAGCTTATTCACCTATACCTGTGATGGCTAACCTCCAACACTCCAGCTGTGGTAAAACTACAACTCCCAAGATGTACATTTGCTTGCAGAACTCCATAGAAATGAATAGAGCATGCTGGGAGTCATAGTTTCAACAGAGCTGGAGTGCCAGAGGCTAGCCATCACTGATTTATACCAATTGAAAGTTCATGCACGCAAGGTCAAACAAATTTCTTAAGGGATTATTGCATACTTTTAGTTGTAATATTTTTCGTGCAATTCATAGGTACCTATGATCTTCAGTAATACTCTAGGACTCATGTGAGTAGGTTGTAGTAAGTGCGCACAGAGAAGAATTTGGTCATTAGCCTACTTCTATTGTTTCTTCTAGTGCCAAACGACTCACTCCCAAACATTAGGTATACATTTACGAAACATGTTCATTAACTGCTTAATATTAAGTACTGTATATGTATGTAATTCCAACTGGTGAGGCAAGATCAGCCATCTATTGCCTAAGCTCATCAGCACATTCTGCCTCTCTGTACAGTCAAAGCACACCTCCTAGGGAGATTTTACAAGAACACCCAGTAAAGAAAAGAGAAGATGTGTACATTATCAGTTTATTCTGTTAGCGACTAGAAGGTTCTGATCATACTGGAGAATTGCTACATGTGATGAATACATGAAAAATTTGAAACATTAAATAATATCTGCAGATGCTTAAATATTTATTTCATGCTATTACGTCGCTAAAGCAGTTCATTATGTAATTATATTTTCTCAAATTGAAATATCCACATCAACTCATCACACTGGGCAGAGGATAAACTGTCTAAAAGCTCTGTAAAAATGTTCATAAGATGTCACCTATACAGTTTTAATGAACATGATTTTAAAAAATGCTTCATGGTATATATATATATATATATATATATATATATATATATACACTGGTATTTCACTTGCAACTGTTCAGTAAAGGACATGACTCACAGGCTTTTCTTAAAGGGATTATCCAACCCCTATAATGACCCCCCCCCAACGCCCGGGCATTTCAAATAGATTATGCTTACCTCCTAGTCGGCACCCACGTTGTTTCTGATCCCTGCACGACGGCTGCTGCATCTCAATCAGGACATCCAGGGAGGGGGGAGTGGCAGCCAACAGCTGGCCGCGATGAGGATGAGCCTCCCTAGAGTCACCCACGATGCTAGGGAGGCCGGTCCCCGTAGTGGCCTCATATTGGCCCTCAAAACATCCCCCTGGTTGCCAGATGTTTTGATCTGCGTGGCGGGGAGATGTAGCAGTGGTTGTGCAGGGATCAGGAGCGACACGGGTGCCGGGGAGCAGGGTAAGTATAATTTATATGAGGTGACCAGGCATTGGGGGGTGTCATTATATGGATTGTATAACCCCTTAAACGTGGTAAAAGAGTCATTTAAAATGCAGATGCAGGATGGATGATATTGCCTAAGAGATCCCCTCCCATGGTGTCCAAGATGTGTGTGTGGTGTGTCCATGGTGTTTGCATCCCAAGTCCGTGTTGTGTCCATCGTCTCCACATGGTGCATGTTTTATTGAAATTTTATTAGAAACAAGAAATTACATATAATTTCAATCCTGTATTTGCAAATTAAGAAAATATGTTCACATTTTTGTTTGTTATTGCCAAAGTTTGGGAAAAAAATTCCAGAAGAGGGAACCAAGGAAACCAGAAATTTCCTTTGGGAACATTTCTGGGATCACTTCCAGTTTTTGGTTATAAAAAAAATTGCAAAGTAGAATAGATATTAAATCTAAAGCTACTAGTGAGAACTAAACCTAGGCTCTTCCTTATCCATCTTCTTGAATATGGTCATCGAAAAACAGCATTCAAGCTGACATCTAAGAAACCCAACCTACATCAGCAACATTATTGAAATGTGAAGCCGTTTTTTTCAGTACATTACAGTATCTGATACATAGGTAATATCACCTGGTAAGTGTGTTAAAGAGTACTCTCTGCAGGCCATTGTGACATGATGCTATATTTCCCTAATTTACTCTCCGTAATGACTAGTAAGTATCTGATCATTGATATCAGTTTACATAAGAAAGCAATTTACTAACAGGACGACTGATGCAACTTCTATTGTCAGTAAACATAAAATGTATATATTTTTACGTATGCAAAAAAGGCCTCTGGAGCCACCAGTGTGCACAAAGGATATACCAAGTAAACCAAAGTCATTTTGGTGTAAATGTGGCTTTGCACATGTGTAACCATGTCCCCTGCCAATGTCAGGGTAAGGTCAAAGGTACAAATTATTAAGGATAACTAGAGTGGGCCTGTTACCTACACACAGTGGCACCTCCATTTTGTGGGCTGAACAAGTAGCCAGTCTGTCATCACTGATGTATTCGATCCAAAGTCCCCTTATGCCTCAGTGATGTCACTAGTGAATTTATAGATTTTTGTATCAATGTCTCTTCAGCCAACAAAATGGTATAATCTATTCTGTATAGGTAAGAGATTCACTAAACACAGAGACACCCTTTTCCCTGAGAAGACTAATGAAGCAATACTGAGTATGATCCATTGTTTCTGGAAGAAGGTTTTAGACTATATGTTTTTGTGGATATACTTTGGAATCATGATTTACCAACTTTACACCTGCCAAACCAGACATATGCTGCTGTGGCTATGCCATATTTCACTTTTTCACCACCAGACATGTGCAGTGCTGGAAGTGAACAGGTTAACTAGTTGCCATTTGTAGGATGTGTGAATTATTTACCCAGCAGCATATTGAAACAATGCATACAATACACCTATGATTATTCACGCTTATGTTAATTCAGAGAAAGTCAAAAACAAAATATCTTGCCAATTGCCAAAATCTTTTCATATAACGCAAAGCAAAAACACTTTCTGGTGCCAAAAATGAGAATTGGAATGAATCTGTAAAGTAAAGGGAAAACTGACCATAGACACGGACAATCGAATATCTACAGAGCTGCCAGATGTTCCCCTAAAGTTAAGGAAGACATGGATTCGACAGGATGGACTTTTCCTGTCTGATGCTTTTCTTCCCCAGAAGATAAGGGGCTTGAGAAGTGTCTGGCAGCCACTTATCTAATCCATTACTAATGAAATAACATGGAAGCTTATATGAACCGAATATGAATGTTTGAATTGATAATAGCCAGCCAGGCTATTGTTTGACAGTTCTTCTACGTTTAATACCAGTTTTAGTCTGAATGGTTCAGTCTCTCAAGGATAAGGGGTTACTGTGGAAGGAAGAGTGGTTCAGTAGATCCGAGCATGGCATAATGCACATCGCCAGCGCTGTCTTTAAGGCTGTTTTGTGCCTGAACCCTTCTCAAGATGTTGTGAGGATTTTAGGTGTCCATTAAAGTCGGACTAGAGGGAAATCTTTTCACAAAGTGAAAAGTTTTAAAACAATATTAGTAGAAAAAAAATAATAAAGAGAACACAATGTGGATCTAAATCTTTAACCATTTCTCTGCTGGAGAGAGGCTAATAGCGCATAACAGAACAATGCAGTGAGGAGGCCCATTCAGCTGAGAAGAGGTTAATGAGGTCTTTCTACTTTTTGCCCCTTTTTCTCTCTGTCGGTCTTGACCTGTATTTCCCTCTTTCACTCTTGTTTTAATATATTTTCAGACTCTGTCATAAGGATGAGGCTAACATCTCCTCTTTGTGAGGACCTCCTTCTTATGCCATTTTATACACTGTGCTTAATGTTATAGAACCTTTTTGCACTAGATCCTCTTTTTATTTTGAGATGGTTTAAAATGATGCTATAATTGAGTTGTATTAAAAAAAGAATATAATATTAATACTGTCTGTGTTTCAGTAGTCCTTATCTGTACCTGTAATGCTTTCTGTTCTGTTGTACTTTGGGCAGACGATTTCTGCTCCTTGTTTAACCCAGTAAAGAAATAAAATGTTACCAATTGATGATAATGTTTGAAAATCCTCTGATTTTATTTCACATGTATCAGAGTTAAGAGCTGACCCCCAAGGAAAGCATGTATATACAGTCAGTGATCTGTGTTAGACACAGAAAAACATTTGAGAAAGGCCAATACAGACTTGCAAGTATTACATTATACCATCTAAATCTCATACACAAATAACACACCCTTTTAATTTCACTGTAAAATAACAACCAGCAAACTGAAAAAAAAATGTACACATGAAATTTGAATACAAAATTATCATTTGTCAGGCCAACCCCATTTAATGTCCCAGGTTTCTAATAGTTTAGGAAGAATAGTCAGACTATGTATGCTCTTCACTCATAGTTTCTTCTTTTCAACAAATATATCCTAATACACATATTAGATCACCAAAAGAGTTCTGTGTGGCACTACTTTACTGTATAAATCTCATGGGAAAAAATGTACTCATATATCAGATACTGTATTTTGGAAGTATTCTACCAATCACATTGAGGCGGAGAATAATTACCTCATATGGCTACATACTGCGAACCATACAGCAGTATACAATTTGCCTTTGACAATGTGTGTCGCAATACAGTCTTCTGCACATAATTCTGCCATGTGCATGAGGTGTTAGAACTAGGTATACAGTGCCTTTTGAAAGTATTCAGCCCTTGATGTTTTCCTATTTTGTTACATTACATCCTGGAAGTAAAATAGATTTTAACTTAGATTTTATGTACAGTAGTAAACCTGACAAATTATCCAAATTGTTAAAGTGCAATGAAAAAATACCTTGTTTAAAAAAATAAAAAGAAACTGAAACTGTGTGAGTGCATATGTATTCACCCTCTTTGTTATGAAAGCCCTAAATAAGGTTTGGTCCAACCTACAGATGAGCGAATTGATTGTAAACAAGTTGGATTAGTTACAAATTTCATCAAAAAAATCTACAAATGAATCCAAACATTTTGTGATTCATTTAGGATAAATTGCATAAAAACAGAGCCCAGTGCAATTTTACTATGAATATTTCCAGGGAAACCATAAGAGAGGAAGGAGATAGAGGATCACATTACACTGGGAAACTGGCAACCAGGTTTTTTTTTTTTATTTCATCAAAGAGTTTCTACAGTTCATAGACTTATTGCCAGCACCTCAATAACATACATTCTGCTGCAAACGGTGAGCACTTGAACTTTTTTTTTCTAAAAAATAGTTTAAATTTACTGTTTGTAATTGCATTATACCCATGTTACTGAACACATTACTGCAAGATAATGGATAGTTACAGCAAACGCATTTTACTGCAGTAATACAAATTATAATGCCCATGTTAGGGAATAAATTACTGCAACAGACCATGTAGTTCAAAGAAATTTTACTGCAAAAATTGCATTTTTATACCTATAATTTTCAGTAAAATATCTGTGACCTAAATGGTATGATACAGTAATGCATTCACAGGCTAAGATCACACTTCAGCTATTTGTTCAGTTATTTCCCTCAGAGATTGTGAGCCAAAACCAGTAGTGAAGCCTACACAGAGATAAGGTATAATGGAAAGATTTGGAACTGTTCTGTGTTTTTGACCTGCATCTGGTTTTGGTTCACAATAACTGATGAAAATAACTTATCAAATTCCTGAAGTGTGAACTTAAACTAAGTGAACGCATTACTGCATCATACCATTTAGGTCAAAGACATTTTACAGCAAAAAATTGCATTTTTATACCCATGTAAGTGAATGCACTACTGCCTTATATCATGCAGTTTGCAGACATTTTACTGCAAAAATTTCATTCTTCTACTCGTGTCAGTGTGTACATTATAGCAACAGTGTAGTTCAAACACATTGTTCTGCAAAAATTGTATTCTTATACCTACGTATGTTAGTAAACACATTATTGCAATCTACCATGTAGTTCAAAGACATTTTACTGCAAAAATTGAACTGTTATACCTGTTAGTGAACTCATTACTGCAACAGACTGTGTCATTCAGAGACATTTAACTGCAAAAATTGCATTTTTATACTGTTGTTAGTGAACACATTACTGCAGAAGATTTTGTAGTTTAAAGGCATTTTACTGCCAAATTGCATTATTATACAAGAATAGGTGAACACATTACTGCTACAGTAGATCTACCATCCTGGATGCCCATGGACAAAGATTACCCCCTGCCTCCATTGCCCAAAAAAGCAACCTTGAAGGTGGTGTCCCCAGGAAAAGCAGCATGGAACAAGCACAACACACAGATGAGATCCAAAACCTGAATACCAAAGGAACTTGATCCCCCAAGTTCCAGATGAACACATCCAGTTGTGAGTACACTTACTTTTGACAGCTGTGATTGTCAGGTACTAAGGCCATTTGTTCCCCTGGCCAGACAGCCATCTTGCAGTCTTGGTAGACTTATCATAGGATTTATCCTCTCAAAGTACCACTGTCCCGGACCAGTGGCTCAAACACCACCTACTCCTTTATTGCCCATGGACCATCTCACGCACAGCTTTGACAACTGGAGTATGGAGACCACTGGCTCCCTTAGTAAGACTGAACTGCCTTGCTTCAGCTTATGAATTTGCCTTATCTCTTTTGTTATTTTGGTTGTTAGTCGCTGCCTGTATTTCTTGACCATTTGATTCTCCATGTAAAGATGGAATTTATGCTTTCTATCTGATCCCCTTCTACAGGAGGTATTGGTTGGTTTCTCAGTGATCAGGGGAGAACTGTTTACTTTGCGAATGGGAACTAAGCTTAAAAAACAGCGCACAACTGCCCTTGATTCCCTTCTCTCTCAAATATCTAAATTGGAGATTACACATAAAAAGCATAAGGCCATATCCATTGCACAATCCCTTGCTAAGATCAGATTTGAAAAATTTGCTTAAAGGGTTATTCTCATTTTAGACAATGGGGGCATATCGCTAGGATATGCCCCCATTGTCTTATAGGTGCGGGTCCCACCGCTGGGACCCGCACCTATATCGAGAACGGAGCCCCCAAAGTGAATGAGGGCGCACTGCGCATGCGCAGCCGCCCTCCATTCATTTCTATGGGGCCGCCGAAAATAGCCGAGCGCTGGCTCGGCTACTTCCGTCGGCTCCATAGAAATGAATGGGAGCCGACCGCGCATGCACGGCCCGGCTCCCATTCATTCCTATGAGCGGCGCGGGGAGCTGCGCCTGGTGGTGGCCGGACCCCCGGAAACCTGGGGTCCTCCAGGCGCAGCGCTCCCCGCTCCGTTCTGGCTATAGGTGCGGGTCCCAGCGGTGGGACCCTCACCTATAAGACAATGGGGGCATATCCTAGCGATATGCCCCCATTGTCTAAGATGAGAATACCCCTTTAATGTCAAATCTGCCAAACTTCTTTTCAGGTCTAAATTCAAATCCTACTCACATGGGGAGAAAGGGAACTTGTTTAAGGCTATATATACCTTCGAGGCATTTTTTATGATTGCATGTTACTCATTTTTGGCAAAAATTATTTCTTTCAATTGGCCTTTATTAAAAATATTGAACTGTTCTGTCACAAAAGAATTATCTGTTTTTCTAGCTATGTCTACCTCGTATTATCTGTTGAGAGCAGGGAGGCTTTGTTGCTGGCCGACAAGGTAAAGATAACATGGTCCACTTGAGCCGTCTAATAAACTATGCTAGCCATTCCAATGGCTCTCCACAATATAGGAAAAAGCATTAGCCTCTCTGGTGGCCAGGACCATGGGAGCAAGCATAGACTAGTGCTTTTTCCTATATTGTGCAAGCACGACCACCACTGATGGATTGCAGGGTGGTCTGTAACCATGGAAATGAGCCGTGTATAATGTGATAGAAAAAGAAATCCAGCCAGCAAAGGAAGCAATATGGAGAATCACAATACATTAGTAAGTGGCTTGTATTAACTTTCTCTACATGATAAATGCCACTTACTGAAGTTAGACAACCCTTTTAACGGGACCCAGTCACAACCTTTCTCCATATTTAATGGCACCCGTCAAAAATGCCCATTATCCCCTGCATTATTCATTATTTTAATGAAAACTCCAACGTATCAGACAAGACCCTAAAATCCAATGTATTAAGTTAGGCAGTTATGCTCACACTACTGCAGCAAGAGCCCCAAATCCAAGGTATTAGGTTAGGCACTCATACTCACACTACTGCATTTGCTGACAACCTCCTCATAAAGACTACTAATCCCCAAGTAACTTTCAACATTAACATAAAAAAAACACTTGAAAAAGTTCACTCTGTTTGTAATATAATATACGTGTAATATACACATATAATATATGTGTTTCACTTTTTAAATTGAATTACTGGAAAAAAAACTTTTTGATGATATTCTAATTTATTGAGATGCACTTGTAGCTCTCACTTTCTTTTTTCACACAAGTACGCAAGCTCTTTTCTGTTTCAATGGTTTTTATCTAGTTGTGATGTACATTTTTTCCTTTGCATAGGGGACCTAAGTTCTCTCTAGTTATCTATATTTTTGTTTATTTATACATTTTATTTATTTATCTCTATCCTCATCTACCAGTTTAGTTTTTCTTCTACACTTCACATACAGTACACAAGGTTTTTTATAACGTTCTCTGGGGTGCTTGTTCAGCCAGAACCTCATATACTATACTCACCAGGGAGAAGTTGTTTGGAGGTTTTGGCCTCCCTGATCTGCATTTATATTATAAAGCTGTGCAGAGGCCTCTCCCTTGTATCTCTTAATTCCCCGACCTTGTGCTTAGACCTGGAACGTCTTCACGTTTAAAGACACTCTCATACTATGAGGCCTATGTCCTTTCTCACCCTCGACCACTTACCAGTCTCTGGTAGTAAAGGGCACTCTGACAGTGTGGTCTTCTCTAAAGATGCTCTCAGATTCCCTCTTCCTGAAACCCCCTCAGTTTACTCCAGGCTCACTCACACCCCTATATCTCAGACTCCTCTGGGGTATGATAACATTTGGCATATATCCCTTTGAAAGGGATTACCTCCCCCACAGGAGCACTCAAATGGAAGAAGGTCCCCCTCGCTTCCACAGGTCACATCAGCACCATTTCTACACCTTCTAGACCAGGGATAACTGTCCTTAAATACTGTATACGACCTTCCCCTGCCTCTCTGCACTGCCTGTAGTGAGTGCTTACCATTTACAATAAGGGAAAAATTTTGGAGGCTTTATAATATGTAAAAGCATAACAAATGCGACGACACAATGTGTTTTTAAACATGCTGTTTGTTAACACAGTCAACCATGTGTTTACCCATAGCTATATACTGTATGTCACTGTCACTCTGGCATTATTTGCTATTGCTGTCATTACATTAAAGAGCCTAAAAGAGGAAGGGGGGGGGGGGAGAACAAAAAATAAATATAAAAAAAGGAAACAAGATAATGAAAAGATATAAACGTTTAAGGCCAATTGGAGCATGTTTGATTTGTGTACAATTTTATGAAAAATTTGCTGAATCCAAAACGTAATGTATTACAGAAGTTATTATAAGAAGTTCGCTCATCTCGAGTCCAATCAGTGTGGAATCAAAGTGTCACAATGACATCAAGTCATTATAAATACATCTTTTCTGAAAGGCTTCTGAGTCTCTACTAAGCAAGCTACAAAAAGACCAATGAGCCCTCCAAATACGTCAAAGACAAAGTTATGAAGAAGTATAGATCCCCAATTTTGAACATTTAATGGAGTACCATTAAATCCGGTATTACATCATTGAAAGAATATGCACAATTACAAATCTGACAAGAGAAGGTCGCCCACCAAAACGAAGAGACCAAGCAAGGAGGGCATCAAGCGGAAACAATAACCCCGAAGGAGCTCCAAAGATCCACACAGCAGAAGTGGATGTATCTGTCCATAAGACTGCTATCTTCCCCTCTGTAGAGTGGGGCTTTATGGAAAAAAGGACAGAAAAAAGCTATTGATTAAAGAGAAACATAACAAAACATGTTTGCAGTTTGCCAAACGGCTTCCCAAATACATGGAAGATAGTTCTCTGGCCAGATGAGACTAAAATTGAACTTTTTGGCTATTATGGGACATGCTATGCCTTTAGATTCGCATTCTGGCTTATAAGCCTCTCCTGGGCATGCCCAAATGATTGATAGCATTCCCCAGCAAATCATTCACTAAAGCATGTCCAGAATAGCTGGTGGCAGTTTAATACAGCCTTCACTATCATATATGCGGTAATTGTCATTAACTAAATTTTGCTATTGGATAGTCTTGAAATTTGACCATTTGAATTCCATTTAGATCCCTGTGTATGACCTATATCTCATCTCATTAACACTTATTTGATTCAATCTACCTCAAAAGCTGTATCTCTGAAAGTTTTAACAAATAATAATAATATAATAATATTAATAATAATAATCTTTATTTATATAGTGCCAACATATTCCGCAGCGCTTTATAATCAGGAAGTTCATGTACAGAGTCATAAATAACATATCAAACAGTTCAACAATTAAAACAAGAGGACTGAGGGCCCTGCTGCAAGCGTTTACAATCTATCAGGAGATAGGGGTGGCATAGATTGTAACAAGTGCATGTTTTGTACAATGGCCCTGCCATCTTAACACAAAAGGGGAGTAGATATAAAGCTGCATGAGCCAGTCACGAGCCAATATCGGCAGTGTTTCTGAGTGCTGAACTGTGT
Organism: Rhinella marina; assembly: GCA_900303285.1. Lineage (NCBI taxonomy): Eukaryota > Metazoa > Chordata > Amphibia > Anura > Bufonidae > Rhinella > Rhinella marina. The sequence goes on from ONZH01003146.1 coordinate 50,062, forward strand.
CCGCTTGATCAGAGACAGGAGCCGTTGGCATTGCTGGAAACACAGGTGCCAATGGATTAACCCATTGGATACAGCAGTCAAAGCTGACCACAACATTTAGGGTGTTTGCAGAGGGAGGGTGTTTCCTTCTTTCATCTCATCGGTTCTCTGCGCTACGATGACAGGGACCCAATGGCCGCTATGGCAGCCTGATGCATTACACAGGTCTCGAGCCTGCCAACTACAGAGACCTATTAGGTCCAGCCCCCAGGCTGGGTCTCATAGGCATGCTGTCAGTGTATTACTAACTGACCCAATGCAGCACAATACACCATGTATTGTACTGCATTGAAACAGTGATCCAACCCTGAAAAGTTAATGTCCCACAGTGGGACAAAAATAAAAAGTAAAAGACACAGACATATTAGGTATCAACATGTCCATAATGACCAGCTTTATAAAAATATCATCTACCCTGTCAGGTGAAAGCCGTAAAAAAAAAAAAATTCAACAATAAACTGTCATTTTTGTCACCTTACCTTACAAAAAGCATAATAGCGAGCAATCAAAAAATACAATGTACACTAATAAGGTACCAATGAAAACATCACTCATCCCGTAAATAACAAGCCTTCATACAAGACAATTGGCAGAAAAATATGGCAACACAAAAACAGGATTTTTTAAAAAAATGCTTTGTCCAAAAGTGGAACAACATAAAAAACACTATATAAAATTGGTATCTCTGTAATCATCCTGCCCAACAGAATAAAGATAACATGTCATTTTTGTGTACATCACAATAATCAGGGGGTACTATCTCTCCTTGGGGAGAAAGCGCCTTAATCTGCGTGAAGAGACTTATAGGCCATTCATGCTTCTCTGGAATTCTGGGAGAAAAAGGGATGCAAATGAGCTCTTAAAAAGCTCTGCCTCTAATGCCACCAGATGTAAGGCAGCTATCCTATAAGTCAATGTTCAACCCTTTAAAGAGGCCTTGAGACATGACTCAGATATTAAATATGCCAGCACCTCATCTGCAGACAGCTGTTTCGGGATGATTGCCCCTCATCAGAGCAGAGTGTACTGAGCGAGAGGCCTGTCAGGGTCAGGGGGGTACTCTCTCTCCTTGAGGAGAGAGTGCTTTAATCAGCGTAAGAAAATCACCCCGAAACAGCTGTCTGCAGATGGGGTGCTGGCTTATTTGATATCCAAGTCATGTCTCAAGGCTTATTTAAAGAGCTTAACATTGACTTACAGGATAGCTGCCTTACATCTGGTGGCATTAGAGGCAGAGCTTGTCTGAATTTGTAGGGGTCGGGAGAACCTAGATATAGCTCAAATTGAATGGGTCTTGTCATCTAAATGATGACCCCATTGATCAGGGTGTTGGAACCTTTTCACTTCTAGGTCCCCATATATTGAATGTGACTGTCACCTAAATGGTGATCACACTCAAATGGGCCACCGACTTCCTCACTATTTCCTGACAGTTCTTATGAAGGGGATGTGTTGTCTAAATGACGATCACTCCCTTCGAACGATTGGGACTCGTAGTTTTGCCTTTACTTACAACCCACCGGTATCCCCATATTGATTGCTAAAGTGTCCTTTCTCTGCCGCGCGCACTATGTCAACAGGTTATGATGCTTAGCGTCCTCCTGTTGCCAGGCGACGCGCCGCCGAGCTTTCTCCTAGCTCCTTCTTGTGGACATTACTGTGACGTGAGTCCTGTCGTCACGGAACTCTCCCGTGGCCGCCTCCCCTTCACCGGCGCATGCGCACTTGCCGTTCAGGGACGCTGCACGTGGGATATGTGTCGCTTCAGCGCATGGCACACTCTCCAGCCATAACGCATAAGGCCACAGTAAGTTCCTATATCTATATGTATGTTTATGTACTTTTGCACAAACATGGTTAATTAGGTTAGGGTAGGGTGACCAGATGTCCTCTTTTTCCCGGACATGTCCTACTTTTGGGACCTAAAAAAATTTCCGGGGGGAATTTCAAAATCGTCCGGGATTTTGTTCGACTGCCTCAAACTGTTTGAGGCAGTCGAACAAAATCATTTTAAATGTTAAAATGACCCGAACTTCCCTTTATTATTTTCCGTTATAACATGGTTATAACAGAAAATAATAGTTAAAATGGCCTTTAGGGGTTAAAAATAATTTAAAAAAACTCACCTTTTCCACTTGTTCGCGCAGCCGGTGTCTTCTTTCTTCTTTCCCCTGCAAAAGGACCTTCGGTGACGTCAGTGCGCTCACCACGTGGTGAGCGCGGTGACGTCAGCTAGGTTAGGGTGGCACCACAGGGGATTGCTAGACACGCCTTTCTATTCACCTCCTTTTTCTATATATTGAAGTATGTTATACTTTATTCAGTATCTTGAAAAGGGTTCTTTGGAACCGAAACGTTGCTCTGTATGATGCCAGCATGTGAACAATAAAAAACACTCTGCATTGAAACCTTTTGGAGTGCTGCGGATCTTCCTCTTTATCTGTACCTGGGACCTCCAGCCATAGACTGATTACCATTTTCCAGGGAAATGCAGTGCTGCTTCTACCCCTATCTGGACTTTTGTTTATATATGGTGGTCACAGGCAGAGCTGCACACATAGACTAGATGTCCTCCCTCTGAAGAACCCAGCAGCCTCTCACCGTAGGCATAGACTCGGACTAGCAGATGCCTGTTCCCCATGTGGAGTTAGTCCATATCCGAACAGACAGCTGCACCACAAGACACAAACCTGACTAGCAGATGCCAGTTTCTGATGCTGAGTTATTCCTTGGACAAACAGTTAGCTGGACAACAACACCAGACAAAGTGACCTTGATATCTCACAAGGTAACCACACAGACAGGGCAGATAGAATATCCCCAGGTCAAACGCATAGAACCTGCACTCAGCAAAGCTGGAGACAGACTGAACGCAAACCCACAGCACACAGAATATTATAGCAGGGTGACAAGGTCATCTGACCACCTATCAGACACACCCAAATCAAACCATTAACCCTTAGAGTACCAGCGCCGTACATGTACGGCGCAAAAAGCCGGGACACAAGTCCCAGCGCTGTACATGTAGCTCCTGCGCCCGCCCGAACAGCGGAGGGGGTCCGGCACGTCGGCACAGCTGAAAACACCGATGCGCATTAACCCTTCATGTGCCGCGGTCAGTGCTGACCGCGGCACATGTGGTGTGCGGGAGTTCAGGATGGCGAGCGGGGGGCTCAGGATGGCTCAGTTCAGGATGGCTCAGATAGCAGCCCGATGCCTTCCTTAGGCATCGTGGCTGCTATCCCTGCGTGCCTGTGCGATCCAGCCCCCTGGATCGCACAGGAAGCAGGCTGTAAGTGTATTACATTGAGTAATACACTTACAGCCAATGCATTACAATACAAAAGTATTGTACTGCATTGTAAAGGGGGATCAGACCCCCAAAAGTTAAATAAAGTTAAAAAAAAAGTTAAAAAATAAAGTTTCCTAAAAAAAATAATAATAATAAAAGTTTCAAGTAAAAAAAAACGCCATTTTCCAAAAAAAGCTAAAAAAAATTGTAAAAAAAAGGTAAAAAAAAAGAAAGATAAACATATTAGGTATCGCCGCGTCCGTATCGACCGGCTCTATAAAAATATCATGTCATCCACCCCGCCAGGTGAACGCAGTAAAAAAAAAAAAAAAAAAGTGCCAAAACAGACATTTTTTGGTCACCTTCCCTTACAAAAAGTGTAATAGCAGGCGATCAAAAAGGCGTATTTATCCCAAAATGGTACCGCATTTTGTCCTGCAAAAATTATACCCTACCTGAGACAATCGCCCGAAAAATAAAAAAAATATGGCTCTCTGAAAATGGCAACACAAAAAAAAAAGATTTTATTCTGTTCAAAATTAAATCTAATGTGTAAAACTTTCCAAAAATAAAAAAGTTAGACATATTGGGTACCACCGCATCCGTAACAACCTGCTCTATAACAATATTACATGAGATGGCCCCCCAGGCGAATGCTGCAAAAAAAAAAAAAAAACTATGCCAAAACAACCATTTTTTCCCTCTTGCCTCACAAAAAGTGTAATAGCAGGCGATCAAAAAAGGCGTATTTAACCCAAAATGGTACCAATCAAACCGTCATCTTGTCCCGCAAAAATGATACCTTACCTGAGACAATCGCCTGAAAAATAAAAAGAAATGGCTCTCTGAAAATGGCAACACAAAAAAAAAGATTTTATTCTGTTCAAAAGTAAATGTAATGTGTAAAACTTTCCAAAAATAAAAAAGTTAGACATATTGGGTATGACCGTGTCCGTAACAACCAGCTCTATAAAAATATTACATGAGATGGCCCCCCAGGCGAATGCTGTAAAAAAAAATATAAAAAAAAACTATGCCATAACAGCCATTTTTTTTCACCTTGCCTCAAAAAAAGTGTAATACCACACGATCAAAAAGGCGTATTTACCCCAAAATGGTACCAATCAAGCCGTCATCTCGTCCCGCAAACAATGAGCCCCCACATAAGACAATAACTTAAAAAAATAAAAATCAATGGCACCCACAAACCAATCCATCAAAATCTGTGTTGTAAAATCCATATGGCGCTCCTTCTGTTCTGAGTCCTGCCATGTACCCCCACAGCAGTTTACCATCACATATGGGGTGTTGCCGTATTCAGGAGAAAATGGGGAACAAATTATGGGGTGCTTTTCTCCTGTTACCCCTTGTGGAAATGAAAAATTTGGGGCTAAAGCAACATTGTATTGCAAGAAATGAAACTTTTCATTTTCACAGCCAAGTGTTTCCAAATTCCGTAAAACGCTTAGGGGGTCAAAGTGGCCAGTACCCCCTTAATATATTCTTTGAAGGGTGTTGTTTCCCAAATGGGGTCACTTTTTGAGGGTTTCCACTGTAGGGGTACGTCAGGGTCTCTCAATTACAAAATGGTGCCTAAAAACCATTCTAGCAAAATCTGCCTCCAAAATCCGTATGGCGCTCCTTTCCTTCTGACCACTGCCACAAACCCATAGTGACGTTTACCACCACATATGGGGTATTTCTGTAAACTGCAGAATCAGAGTAATGTATATTGAGGTTTAGTTTGATGTTAACCCTTGCTGTTTTGCAAGAAAAAAATTATTAACATGAATAATCTACCAAAAAAGTGAAATTTTGAAATTTCACCTCCATTTTCCTTTAATTCTTGTGGAACACCTCAAGGGTTAACAAAGTTTGTAACCGCAGTTTTTTATAATTTGAGGGGGTGTAGTTTCTAAAATGGGGTTATTTATGGGTGTTTTCCATTACGTAAGCCACTCAAAATCACTTTATATCTGAATTGGTGCTTAAAAAAATGGTTTTGGAAATTTTGTTGAAAATTTGAAAAATGGCTTCTAAACTTCTAAGCCCTCTAAAGTCCCAAAAAAGTAAAATGACATTTATAAAATGATGCCAACATAAAGCATACATATGGGGAATGTAAAATAATAACTATTTTTGGAGGTATTACTATGTATTTTGAAAGTAGAGAAATTGAAATTTTGAAATTTGCAAATTTTTCCAAATTTTTGCTAAATTTGGTATTGTTTTTATAAATAAAAATGAAATATTTTGCCACAAATTTACTACTATCATGAAGCACAATATGTGACGAGAAAACAATCTTAGAATGGCCTGGATAAGTAAAAGCGTTCCAAAGTTATTACCACATAAAGTGACACATGTCAGATTTGCAAAAATCAGCCTGGGATTTAAGGTGAAAAGTGGCTCTCTACTGAAAGGGTTAACCCCACAAGAACCAAACAGGGAGGGAAGCATGCATCAACAGAGAACAGTACACACACTGGCTGCCATTACTACACATCGCCCCTGGCCACCAGCCTACACGGAATACACCGTAGCTAGTACACTAGAGTACAAACATGAACAACACAGCAACCCGTGTCACATGTCACTGGATATTTTATCACTGTAAAGAATAAAGGCTATTATGTTTTATGGGAAGCTGGACGTCTCCACGTTTTTTACATATGAAGAGTACCTCGTGGCGCAGTTGGTGACCAGCAATTGGATCCAACAAACTGATAAAAGAGGAAAGAAAACGTTCATGGGGAATTCCCGGAGTGATAGAAGAAGAAACCACCCCCCACCCCCTAGTTGCATACCCGCTTCTCAACCTCAACCACTCTACTACTGTACAAGTGGAAGACCCTTCTTCAGCCATCTGCTTTTCCTCCTTTTCCACATCATTTAAAGGGTTTCTGTCACCAGTTTTTTCGGTATGAATCAGGCTGACATTAGAGATGTGCTAATGTCACCTGATTCCAAATATATATCTGTTTTATTTACTGGTGCCGCCATTTTTATATAAAATGAACTTTTATTTTATGCTAATAATGCCTCTAGGTGCAAAGGGCGTTACCTCTGCTCCTAGAGGCTCTGTTGATTGACAGGACCAGGCAGAGAAGAAGCACTCCATTCACCATAGCGTGCAAGGACCTTCAATGATGTCATGACCATGTGATCAGTCACATGGTTTAGGAGGAGACAGGCTGTTTGTGTGATCCTAACCATGTGACTGATCACATGGTCATGACATCATTGAAGGTCCTTGCAAGCTATGGTAAATGGAGTGTTTCTTCTCTGCATGGGCCTGTCAATCAACAGAGCCTCTAGGAGCAGAGGTAACACACCTCGCACCTAGAGGCCTTATTAGCATAAAATAAAAGTTCATTTTATTTAAAAAGTTGGGGCACCAGCAAATAAAACAGATATATATTTGGAATGGTGACACAGCACATCTCTAATGTCAGCCTGATTCATACCGAAAAAACTGGTGACAGAAACCCTTTAATACCTATAATCAGGGCCGCTTCTGCCATGAGGCGAGATGAGAATCTCGCCTCAGGCGGCATTTTTCTGTATGTTTGAGGGGCGGCATTCACACAGCAGTTAAACATTGCTAGTGGATGCCGCCCCTGTTCCCTTTAGCTCCGCGTTCAGCCGAGCTCCTTCTTCCGCTCCTTCTTCTTAAACGGTGGGCAATTGCAGTCCAACTGGGCAACTCCAGTCCTGATGTCAGCGTTCACATCGCAGTCGGGAGTGGGGAATTTCCCCCATATATGGACTCCATATATGGATGTGTCCATATATGGTGTTAGTGTTATCAACATGAAAGGGGGTATTCCCAAGCATGGTCACTATGCTTGGGGAGACCCTATGTATATATAAGTCTAATTTCAACTCTATTTTTTAAATGTTTATGTGGGGATTTGAACTCACAATACAATAGAAACTTCTATGAGGTTTTTCAGCTATGATTTAACATTCAGCTTTATAGCCTAGTGGTTAAGGGTCTTGCCTCTAATGTAGAAAATTGGGAGTTCAAATACCCACAGAAACATTTTAAAAATAGAGGCCAAATAAACCTTAAATACACAGGGTGTCCCCAACAGTGAAATATTTGATTTTATTGCAAAAAAATATTTGCGCAAAACGTAAAATATGATCAAATAACACCCGTATTAACCCACACCAACCTTTTTAACTTGTGTAACCAGTATTTTTTGTTGGGAAAGGTGGCAACCCTAGCAGCACCCGCTCATTAGGACTCACTTCGTAAAAAATTATCGCGATATTCTGACCCTCATAACTTTTTAATAGTTATTTCTAGATGTGGGGGGGCTCATTTTTTGCGGGGCGATCTGTCATTTTTGACAGTACCATTTTGGGGTGTGCATGACTGGATCACTTTTTATTAAATTTTCTTGGGAGATAAAGTGATGAAAAAACATGAATTTCGCGTTTTTGCATGTGGTGATACCCATAATGCTATTTTTATTTTGTGTTTTTTTTATTTTGGGGAATGGGGCTGATTTTAATTTTTAAGGTGTTTTTAAAACTTTTTTAAATTTTTTTTTAACTTTTTGTTAAGTCCCCCAAGTGGACCACAACTTACATTCATCAGTAAATTGCTTTATTAGTCTATATAGAAATCACTATATCACAGTTCAGTGCTGCCATCTAGTGGCTTGAACTGGTATATACCAACAATGAGCCTGGAAGCCTAGTACAGGCTGCAGCTTATTTATAGATCAGGGTGCTTTCCCCAATCTCCACTAGGGGAAAATGCTCCTGAAGAGGAATCCCGCGCTTCCGGTTTTTAACACTCTCAGATGCCGTGAGTGAGGGGAACTCATTGCTGTGAGGGGAGGGGGAATGTGATGTGTATTCTGGGGCCATGAGAGTGAAGATCTGTGTGAGGTGCTTTATGGGATGTAAATCTGTGAGGGAGTGCCAGAATCGACAGAACGTAACTGTGTTGTTAGTACATTATTACAATATTTGGGGCCCCACTTTTGATTTTGCCCAGGGCCAAATTTTGTCTAAAACCGGCCATGCCTTCCTTTCCCAGAGCGCAGGAAGCTGATGTCCTGTCAGTCACTGCTCAGCTCCCTGCACTCCTTCCCTTCTTCAGGCCCGCTGCGCAGAGAATCGTGAAGCTGGGAGATTTCTCCCTGCTTCACCATTCAGCCTGCAGGCATGATCACGCTGCCGGCTGGTGTGGGCGGAGCCTGCAGCCTGGAATCTGCATAAGCTTCGCCCACAAAGTCCTGCACAACGATCTGTGTCTGCAGGGGAGAGGACTTCAGGAACAGGATGAGAAGGTGAGTAGGTCCTGTGTGTGTGTTTTGTCTTTTGTTTTTAACACAGAGAGGGCACAGGTGACATTTCTATTACAAAGGGGACAGAGAGGAGAGGACATTAATACTACAAAGGGGCAAAGGGGGCACAGTGGGCATTACTATTACAAAGGGGGCACGGTGGGCATTATTACCATAAGGGGGACACAGTGGGCATTACTATCATAAGGGGGGCACAGAGGGCATTATTACTACAAAGGGCACACAGTGGGCATTACTACTAGAAAGGGGACACAGAGGGCATTACTACTACTACAAAGTGGGCACAGTGGGCATTACTACCATAAAGGGGCACAAAGGGCATTACTACTATAAAGGGGCCACAGAGGGCATAACTATTATTGGGGCACAGAGTGAGCATTACTACTGTGAAGGGGGCACAATGGGCATTAATACTGTGAAGGGGCCACAGAGTGCATTACTACTCTGGAGGGGGCACAGAGAGTGCATAACTACTGTGAGGGGCTATAAAGAGGGTATTTCCACTGTGAAAGGGGCACAGATGTTTCTGTCCCTCTGTGTGTCTGTCCCTGTGTGTCCCTGTCCGTGTGTGTGTCTGTCCCTCTGTCCGTGTCACCTTCACCATGCCCACAGTGTTATGTCTTGACGTTCTGTGTGGGGAAAGATGAAGATGGAAGAGGAGACAGCGCCACCAGCATGGAGTCCACGGGAGAGGCACAGGGAGGCACACTAAGGACGCAGGTAACACTACCACATGATCTACACTAGTGTTATCTGTGGTTTTACATAGGACTGCAGGTAACAGTACCACATAATCTACACTAGCGTTATCTCTGGTTTTACATAGGACTGTAAGTAACACTACCACATGATCTACACTAGTGTTATCTGTGGTTTTACATAGGACTGTAAGTAACACTACCACATAATCTACACTAGCGTTATCTGTGGTTTTACATAGAACGGCAAGTAACACTACCACATTATCAGCACTAGTGTTATTTGTGGTTTTACATAGGACTTAGGGTGGCCACCGGCTTCATCTCAAAAAGGAGGACATTTTCGGCCACACCCCCAATATGTTAAACCACACCCCAATCTGCTAAACCACGCCCCCCAATCGGCTCGTACACCGTCACCTATCACACCTCCCCTGGCTCTTACCACACATACACCCCCACCCCCACCACGTGAAAATTCAAGCCAGCAAGCCTAACTATAAAAATACCGCTCTAGTATGGTTAGAATAAAGAGGATTGTTCAGTAATTAAAAATAAAATATGGCAGATGGAAAAGGAATCCACAATTCTCAGCTGTTCCCTCCCTGCCATTGAATGCTTTGTTTATATGGCTGCAGTGGTGACGCCTGTGACACGCTGGACTTTCTGGCATCATTGCTGCTGCCACGTAAACAAAGACTGACAGGCATGTAATGGGCGAGTGTGCACATCTGTCATAGTGCTGGTGATGTGCACACTGATGGGCAGGTGTATGGCATGTGACCGCTGCAGCCAGTTCTCAGCATTAGAGCACTGATTGGCTGCAGCAGTAACATACCATATACCGGCAGGTGACACATATCTGGATGGACATTACATTCACCAGCACCAGACATACCAGATGATACAGCACCACTTACCTCTTACATCCAGTGACGTCTTCCTGATGTAGATCTTCTCTTTCTCATCTTCTCTATTTGGCCCACACCGCCATGACACTTCTTTCAGCTCCATCTTCTCTCTGCCACAAAGACATCATAGATTACCCACTTTTACTGTTATCCTGCTGCTGCCTAAATACTGCCTAAAATAGTCCCATTAGTAATAGTGCCCCAATAGTGATAATGCTCCACCAGTATCCCTTTTTAGCAGTAGCGCCCTCCATATTGTACTAATAATAGTAACACCCCCAATAGTACCCCTGGTAGTAGTAATAATTCCCCATAATAGAAACCATTTTCCCATAGTGCCTCCAGTAGTGCTCCCAGAAATAATAAGGACCTGCTGTAATGGTCCTCAAATCATCCCACTGTGCCCCCATCAGACCTCACATCAGCCCACTGTGCCCCCATCAGACCTCACATCAGCCCACTGTGCCCCCATCAGACCTCACATCAGCCACAGTGCCCCCATCAGACCTCAGATCAGCCCACAGTGCCCCCATCAGACCTCAGATCAGCCCACAGTGCCCCCATCAGACCTCACATCAGACCACAGTGCCCCCATCAGACCTCACATCAGACCACAGTGCCCCCATCAGACCTCAGATCAGCCTGTAGTGCCATCATCAGACCTCAGATCAGCCTGTAGTGCCATCATCAGACCTCAGATCAGCCTGTAGTGCCCCCTTCAGACCTCAGATCAGCCCACTGTGCCCCCTTCAGACCTCAGATCAGCCCACTGTGCCCCCTTCAGACCTCAGATCAGCCCACTGTGCCCCCTTCAGACCTCAGATCAGCCCACTGTGCCCCCTTCAGACCTCAGATCAGCCCACTGTGCCCCCTTCAGACCTCAGATCAGCCCACTGTGCCCCCTTCAGACCTCAGATCAGCCCACTGTGCCCCCTTCAGACCTCAGATCAGCCCACTGTGCCCCCTTCAGACCTCAGATCAGCCTGTAGTGCCCCCTTCAGACCTCCGATCAGCCTGTAGTGCCCCCTTCAGACCTCCAATCAGCCTGTAGTGCCCCCTTCAGACCTCCGATCAGCCTGTAGTGCCCCCTTCAGACCTCCGATCAGCCTGTAGTGCCCCCTTCAGACCTCTGATCAGCCTGTAGTGCCCCCTTCAGACCTCAGATTAGCCTGTAGTGCCCCCTTCAGACCTCAGATCAGCCTGTAGTGCCCCTTTAGACCTCAGATCAGCCTGTAGTGCCCCCTTTAGACCTCAGATTAGCCTGTAGTGCCCCCTTTAGACCTCAGATCAGCCTGTAGTGCCCCCTTCAGACCAGCCTGTAGTGCCCCCTTCAGACCAGCCTGTAGTGCCCCTTCAGACCAGCCTGTAGTGCCCCCTTCAGACCAGCCTGTAGTGCCCCCTTCAGACCAGCCTGTAGTGCCCCATTCAGACCTCAGATCAGCCCACTGTGCCCCATAAAAAAAAAAAAAATCTTACCTTTCCTGGGCTGCAGCTCCGCTCCAGCGATCTTGTCTCTTCACTGCCCGCGCTGCACTGTCACCTGACTGCGTGCAGCGTCAGGTCAGAGTGCGCGCACTACGTCCTGACGCTGTACCAGTCAGGCGTGTGCAGCGCAGACAGGAAGACACCGGAGCGCAGGAGGAGCTGAGCGGTGAGTACAGACCCAGCTCCTGCAATGAGCGCTTCCATCTGTATTGATGGAAGCGCTCATTGCTTCCTGCGCCCCTAAAAAGGAGGACTTCTGGCCGTCCGTCCGGGCCTTTAGCCGGACGGAGGACCAGGAGTCCAAAAACCGGACTGTCCGGCCAAAAACCGGACGGATGGCCACCCTAATAGGACTGCAGGTAACACTACTGCATTTTCTGTACTCAGCCATCACTGTGTTAGGTGTGCTGTTGCCCCCATTGTATGCCCCCATTGTCTTATAGGTGCAGGTCCCACCGCTGGGACCCGCACCTATATCCAGAATGGAGCCCTGCAAGGCGGTGGTTGGAGGACTCCGGTCCAGCCACAACCAAGCCGGCTCCCCATAGAAGTGAATGGGAGCATACTGCGTATGTGCAGCCCCCGCTCCCATTCATTTTTATGGAGCCGACGGAAATAGCTGAGCCAGTGCTAAGCTATTTTCGCCGGACCCATAGAAAATGAATGGAGAGCGCCTGCGCCCTCCTTCACTTTCGGTTCTAAGTTCTGGATATAGGTGCCCCCATTGTCCAAGATGACACAAACCCTTTAATGGAAGGGGGGGCGCCATCTAGATTTTTGCCTTAGGCAGCAGAAGTGCTAGAATTGGCCCTGCCTATAATGTGTCATCAGTAGAGATGAGCGAACGTGCTCGTAACGAGCACTGTACCGCTCGGCTCCCCTGCGCTCGAATGGGCGCAGGCAGCCACTTCCGTCCTCCTCACCCGACGGAGGCCTGCGCCCATGAGAGCACAGGGGAGCCGAGTGGTACAGTGCTCGTTACGAGCACGTTCGCTCATCTCTAGTCATCAGGAATATCCAGCTCCTCCTCTCTCTGCATCTTGCTGATTTTTGTCGAACATGGAGACAGCAAAGGATGATTTGGAAGAAGTAAAGCCAGCAAAAGCTGAGCATGGTCATCACTGAGACCTGGCCTCCTTAAGGGGTGCATAAGAATAGAATGATTTACAAATTCTACTACATACTACTTCTATAGTCAACTACATGGAAAGGGAGAGACTGTAGTACCAACAACTTGGCCAGGTGCATGTTCAGCTTCTGCACCCTTGGATGAGTGCATGTACACTGTTCTCTTTTTTCAATTGCCTCGGTGATCTATTGCTGTCGAAACAAGTGATGATGAGAAGGAGGAGCAGGAAGATCAATAGACAACATTGAAGTTAATGGGAAGGAACAACAGCTTTCATCTGCTGACGTTGACGAGCCCTGACTGCTGGAAAGGGAGGATGCTGCATCAGGGTGTAACACTAAATTAGTGGCACAGTTTTCCCACTCCACTTTATGGTGACGGAGGGCAGTCATGCCAACATTATCACCCTGGCCTTCTGCCTACACATCCTGCATACATCCACACAAACATCCCCAGTGAAGGTGTGTTTTCCCACACTGCCGAGTGTAGCATTTTCCCTCCACCACTGCATGATGCCTGCCTGCCGCTGCTTTTGTGAACCAACGGATTGCTGGCTGTGTGTATCTGTTGTAACTTGAGATGATTGTGAAGAAAGAGTCAACCATTCCAGTACAGCTGAATTGTTGATCAAAACATGACCACTGGATGACAGCGGCACCTCTGGCCTGTTGCCAAGGCTGCTGCTACCAGCACCACTTCATTCCTTTGGAGGGTCCAGGCAACTGTCTGTTAGCCGTAGTGTATAACAACTGTATTGTTAACAGAAGGGATTTGCTGTGATAAATTTCACGCCACTTTACATATGTACAGGGTGACATATTTAACCGTGGCCTAATATTGACATTATATATCACAATAGCTAACAGCGGGCATTCACTATGATAAATTTTGGTACACTGCACACATATACAGGGTGAAGTATTTACAGGGAGTCTGTCTCCTGTTTTTCACCAATATAACTAAGAACACCGCCCCACAAAAGATTGCAGACACATCCCAAACATACCTGTGTGCACTTTGTGCTTTATTCCATGTCCAGGAAAAGCACTTTTATTCTGCTGGAAAACAGCTCCCAAGTGCCTAGCTCTGCTGCTGGAAGTGCCCGAAGCAAAACAGACTGAAGAAAGGAGGGCTGCTTTAGTTGCTCATATCTTGGGATTCTAGAAATATGAACCTGACCTTGTCTGAAAGATGGCATTCCAACCTTTCAAACGATACCAGACTCATAGCATTATATCCACTATATCAGAAGATATAGCTGTTAGAAATTGAGCTATTTTTACTTTCACTTTCAGCTGGTCACTTGGGAGCTGTTTTCCAGCAGAATAAAAGTGATTTTCCTGGACATGGAATCAAGACACAACATGCACAAAGGTATGTCTGGGATGTGTTTGTAATCTTCTGTGGGGCAGTGCTTAGATATAGTGGTGAAAATTAGGTGACAGACTCCCTTTAACTATGGCCCAATACTGTGGCTATGTAACTGAACAGCTAACAGTGGGGATTTACTATAATCATTTTTGCTCCCATACACACATGTACAGGGTAAAAAATTACACCGTCCTGGAATATAGATAAAATTTAACTGTATTACTAAAATAAGAGACTAACTCTGAATATGGGTGCACAAGAACGTGATGCACACGGTGATTACACTCAATATGTAGTCTCCCTGCTGTCTCCCTATGCACTCCCTACAGTCTAAAAAAACTGAATAAAAATGGTACCAATAAGACAGTAACCAAACAAGCCTTCACATACAGAAATATTAAAAAATATTTGGTGTCAGAATATGGCAATGGAAAGAAAAACAATTTTTGAATATATCTATATTATATTTCTATATAAATTTGGTATTGCCCATTGCCGTTGTTTTTAAAAACAAAGTGTATGCTGTACAAAAACAACACAAAAAAGCAGAATTACATTTTTTTTTAATTTCACCACACAAAGATAATCTTCCAGATATGGTAAACTATGCGGTGTAATTAAAAAATCCAACTTGTCTCACAAAAAAAATGCCAGCACCCAACTATTTAAATAGACAAAAAAAAAAAAAACCCTACAAATCACAGGTGTACAGTACACTGTGCTTGAGCACTACCCGCCTCTATTATGGTAACCAAGGTACCAGCTCAAAAACTGCAAACAACCTACAAAGAAGAAACAAGCCCAAAACAGTACCCATAGAATATAATAAAACTTTATTACATACAAATAACAAACAAAAAAAATGCATTAACCCCTTCTACCCTGGGCCTGTTTTCACCTTCCTACCCAGGCCATTTTTTGCTAATCTGACATGTGTCACTTTATGTGGTGATAAACAGGGCCACACCACTCATGAGAACCAAGTGAGGCAGCTGCCTCAGGCGGCGCCATCTAGGGGAAAGGTGGGGGCGGCAAATATGTACAAGTATTTTAGGCTGACAGCGCAGCATTATATGCACTGTAACAGCCTATTAAAAGCAGCCTTTGGCTGCATTCTACATGACATCCAGGCTTCACAGCAGTGGCTGTGGCGTTCAGTACTGTACTAGTGTGCAGCACGCCTGCACTCACTGATGCGATCATGTTGCCTGCCTAGTATGTCCGCTGCTCTGAGGAGCAGGGCGGGCGGCACCTGTTCTGAACTGCCTATTCAGTTCCCCATCTGTGGCTGTGCTGTCCCTGCCTCCACGCTCCACAGGAGGCAGGGCAAGCTTCCTAGTTCCTGCTCACTTCCCTCCTCCACAGCGCTGACTCTATTAGCAGTGGTGTGCAGGAGGAGGGCAGACAGCAGGAACTAGCTGGTATCTGTATATGGACTCCTCTTCTAACAAGTGGGGCTAGAACAGAGCCCAACCCCCACTCACTCCTATTTGCTGCAATCCTCTTCAGCCTGTTCTTCTCCTGATAGCAGAGGCTCCGCCCACCAGTCTCCTCATGTTCAGTGTGCAACAGTGAGATGGCTGCTGCTGCTGCTGGCTGTGAGTGTAACTTCCCCCCACTCCTTCCCATATCCCCATATAAGGTAGTACTGCCCCCCACTCCTACCACATCCCCATAATAGTGTAACTGGCCCCCACTCCTTCCCACATCCGCCATGTGAGTCAGTACTGCCCCCACTCCCTTCCCACATCCCCATGTAGTGTAACTGCCGCCCCACTCCTTCCCACATCCCCATGTGAGTAGTAACTTCCCCCACTCCTTACTACATCCCCATATAAGTGGTAACTGCCCCCCTCCTTCACCACATCCCCATGTGACGTAGTAACTGCCCCCCACTCCTTCCCACATCCCTCATTGTAAGTGTAACTGGCCCCCACTCCCTTCCCACATCCCCCATATAAGTGTACTGCCCCCCCCCCACTCCTTCCCCACATCCCCATGTAAGTGTAACTGCCCCCCCCCACTCCTTCCCACATCCCCCATGTAAGTAGTAATTGCCCCCCATCCCTTCCCACATCCCCATGTAAAGTAGTAACTGCCCCCCTTCCACATCCCCATGTGAGTAGTAACTGCCCCCCTTCCCACATCACCATGTAAGTAGTAACTGCCCCCCCTCCCACAACCCCAAGTAAGTAGTAACTGCCCCCATCACTTCCCACATCCCCATGTAAGTAGTAACTGCCCCCACTCCTTCCCACATCCCCATGTAAGTAGTAACTGCCCCCACCCCTTCCCCAAATCCCCATGTAAGTAGTAACTGCCCCCCTTCCCAAATCCCCATGTAAGTAGTAACTGCCCCCACTCCTTCCCACATCCCCATGTAAGTAGTAACTGCCCCCCACTCCTTCCCACATCCCCAATGTAAGTAGTAACTGCCCCCCCTTCCCACATCCCATGTGAGTAGTAACTGCCCCCCTTCCCACATCCCTATGTAAGTAGTAACTGCCCCCCTTCCCACATCACCATGTAAGTAGTAACTGCTTCCCACCCCTTCCCACATCCCCCATGTAAGTAGTAACTGCCCCCCACTC